>VDFB02144150.1:0-25311 GCA_007258455.2 Sequoia sempervirens
TGGTCTTCAATTTCTACCTCCGATAGCGTCACATAATTACCGAGACCTGCTGCTTGATGAAGGGTTTGGGGTGGCGGGTTTGGGATTTTCACCACCATGAACTGGGATTTGGGTTCAGGTTCTATCTTGATTCTGCCTTGCTCCATAGGAATAGTTGCAGACGACCAATCTAACTGCATTGCACCACCAAGATCTCTGCAAAAGCTCCGGCTCAACAACATCCCGTAGCTAGGTGGAATGTCAGCCACTAGGATATTCATCACAATTCTTTTCTTTGGACATGCCACCAACTTTACTTGAGTGTTCTTCATTTGTCCGACCAACGGTACCGACTCAGACTGGAGCGAATAACACTCGTTCTGAGTTTCTGTGCACGAGAGTCCCAATGCTTTCATCACTTGTAGAGGCATTACATTGTCTGAGGCTCCTGAGTCAATGATACAATTGCTCAATTTAAACCCTCCTATATACAAAGATATAAAGAAAGGTTTGGGCTTTTCTTTCACTGGAACAGATGACTCGAGCAATGTAGGCGGAATTGAAGCTTCTTTCTTCACATGTATTATTCTGTCCAGCTGCTCAGGATGATCACGAAGATATTCCAGCTGAGAAATCTGCACCGTGTTCTTCATCAAGGCATCTACAATGTCAAACTTGGTTGGAGATGGGTCTTGAGCAACCGCTTTAGCATTCTCTTGTTCTCTAGCTCTCCTCCTCTCTTCTTCTTTTTGCGTTTGCAATCTCTCTTCTTCTTCTTTCTGTGCTTGTAAGTGCAAAGCACCTGTAAACACAGGCAAAGGGTGTCTTATGTGATTTGCTGCAAGAGAGTAATGGCGGAGGTCTTTTTCTTCAATAACGGGTTCAAAATATCCCGCTGCGGAGTCGCCATCGAAGTTGTCCGTCTGTGGTGAGACAACATTCGAACTTGGTGTTGGGACAAAACTGGAACTGGGTGCAGCATCAGCATATCCCATAATCTGATTCATTCTTAAGTTCTCAGGACATGTAGAACCGGTATGTTCATCGGTATTATGAAAGGAACAAAATACTGCGTGTGGTGCAGCTTCAACTGTTTGTCTTGGTGGAGGTGCTAGCAACCGCGGCTTGTAACTATTGTAAGGCTGAAAATCATTTTTCCTTGGTTGACACAGTTGCTGAGGTTGATACTGTTGTTGAAGTTGATATTGTGGTGGTGGTAGCGCGAGCATCTCATTGGCTACCTTCTGTAGCAGTGGATCTGTAGAACTTTGAACTAGAGGCCTGATTGAATCCTTCTTCATTATGCCAGAAATGATCATATTATCTTCCAGCTCAATGGCGTGCCTTTGTGCATCCGTCAATTCTGTTTCTTTTGCTGTCTTCAAGAAGAAAGCTATTTCTGATGGAAGAGCATTTATGAAGCAACTCATCAGAATCTCCGGTGATGGATTAAGTGTAGAAGAAATCCGCGTAACAAGACGATTAAATCTTGCTACAAACTCCCTCATAGGCTCGTTGCTCTCCATCTTTGAATTCGCAAGTTGGGAAAACAATAGATGACTGTCTTCAGCGGGCTTGAATCTCGCCAAGAATTTCTCGATCATAGTCGCCCAGCTTGTGATAATACCCGGCTCTAAGTGACTGAACCAATCAGCAGCATTTTCAATAAGAGTCTCCACAAAGAGACGCACTGCGATGTCTTCATGTTCCACGTGCAAGATGGCACAGGCCGTTGAGAAGGCTGAAAGATGATCATCAGGATGTTGGGTTCCGTCGCCATGAAACCGTGGAAAGTGCTTCCTCGACCCCTTAGGCAATTCATGATGTTCCTGCAAAGCCAAAGGTCCAATGATGTTACCCCAAGGTAATGGGGGTGGACGTCTCATGTTCCTTCCAGCATTATTGTTGTTATCACCCATTGCTTCTACTGGATCAAGCAATAGGGTGCCAGATAGTCATACCCGTGACATAAAGCCTAAGCTTTCTTTGTTGTTTTATGCCTCGTGCCCCACGGTGGGCGCCAGAAAACTGTTGGCGTTTAAATTCACACCTCTGGAATGCGGATTTGAAAACGGACAGCTATGCACAGATAAACTGCTCTTCAAATTAGGAGGGGAAGCTCCCTCTTGCTGATGGTGTTTGAAAGAAAGTTGCCTATCTTTTTTGATCAGCTTAGAGCACAAGGTTTTTTAAACACAAACGCCGCAGCTGAGATTTTCTGATAAGAAGTTCAACTACGACTAACTTAAACTAAAGACGTTCCTAACCTCTCAAGTAATAGCAGAGCAAGAGAAGTTAGAAATTAACAAGGATGATTCTCGACAAGGAATTAGCCCCGATTAAACTCTTTCTCAACAAACATCTACACACTTCAATGCAAAAGGCTGAAATGAGATCATAGAAGCATAACACAAATGCGGAAAATCTGAGATTTTGGATCCAAGGCAAAAGGAGGCTCATGATTTTTTACTCAAACTTTTGGAACAAGGAACCATACAACATGCGGAACAAGAAATTGCAGCTAAGAGGCTTGCAATCTTGCTCTTACACAATAGAAGCAACAATCACTAACTCCTTGTTGGCTAAGAAACCAACAATTTGCTTATCACAACACAATTGAGCGACGCTTGAATAGCAAATAGAGAAGGCAAAATAGGCTCGGCGTTTTGTTATCCACAATAACCCGTTAAAACTAAGTGAGGCAAAGGCTCTTATTTATAGAGAAGCAGAGGAGTAGGGAACCCTAAAATCTCCTTGCTTTCACAATCTAGGGCTTGCTCAGCAAGCAAGCTTTATTACTAAATCTAGAAACAAGATAACAACTAAAACCCTAGAAAGCAGAAAAAGCGGGAAACGCCAACTATTACATCTTATCTTCTTTCTCTTCTCAAAGAATGGATAAGGATCATTCCAAGAATAGAAAGAAAGCGGGAAAGAAAGCTTCTAGAAGAAAGCTGCTTTAAAGCTCGATCGCATCTGTTGGGAAGTTAGAGATTGTGTCCCGGTTCGGTGCATCTATGCCAACTAAGGCAATATTCTGATTCTCCAAGATCTCTTTGCCTTCTGTGATCAAACCTAGAGGATCTTTCACTTTTTCAACTGTTTTATGAGTTCTATTCTTGCAAAACATCGCTGCCCAAAAAGATGATTCACTAATTGATAACTTGGCGGCTCTGCAACTTTATGTTTCTGACACCTCTCTTGATTTCCAACAGAAGATTATTGCAACACTCTTTTCCGATACCTTTCCTCTTTCTCATATCACACCTTCTCTTGTTCTTCAGCTGAGATGATGAAGTTTTAACATAGTGCTGATTTGGTCTTAAACTTGAGGGGAATGTACTCCATATTGAAAACCTTGAAGAATGACTGTAAACTCGCCTATGTTCAGACAAGTCTTGAGCAACTTTCTATTTTTAGAATGCTGGTTTTAGATCTTGAAGGACAAGTACTGGAATTTTCTGAGATATGGGTTTTGTTCAGAATGACGATACAAGACAACCCAGCTCGTCCGTTTTTGAAAATCTTGAATTTCGACTGAAAAAGCAGCAAACCCTAATTTCTTCAACCTTTCCCGAAAAAAGCTGGCATCTGGGTTTTGTTCAGAATATCGTTAGAAATGGACCCAGTTGATTAGATTTGCAAAACTCTGACGTTTGATTGAAAAAGCAGCCAACCCTAGGTTTTCGAAAAAAAAACTGCGATATGGGTTTTGTTCAGAAGACTGATTGGAAAGGACCCAGATGGTTGAAATTTGAAAGCACTGAGGTTTTCCCTGACATGCAAAAATAAAAGCACTGCTGCAACTTGATGAAGTTCTTGAAAAATTCTTCAGAAGATTGAGGCAAAAAGACCCAGATGATTGAAGACTGAAATGTCTTGGTCTTCTTCTTGAAAAGTTTGATCTTCTGGATGAAAAAGCTTGAAAAAGCAAGGGTTTATGTTGCTGGTCTGAAAAATATGATGAAAAACCAGCAAGCTACGTTCTTTAATCTTGAAAAATTTCTTCAAACTTGCTGCTCCAACTTTCTCCCTTGAAGGCTACCTGCAAAAATAATGAAAATAACATAAAAGAAAGATGTTAAATAGACTTAGGGTCTGATTTAGGTTTTGCTTTTTTTTTCTGCTTTTATTTCAAAACCCTAAATCTCAGCTTCTTGAATTGGACGCCATCCCTTTCTTCTCATTACTTCTTGAAATTCGAAAATTTCAAAATTCTAAGGTATAACTCTCGCTTTCTTCAAGAGGGGCTTTATTTTCTACCCAAGTTATTCAAAATTTTACTTTTCAACTTTTCTCCATTTTATATGCCATTTCACTCATCACTTTCGTTGATGTACTGAACCCGGTTGCGAAATGTCTACTTACCGGAAAGCCTAACTCGAAAACCGAAGGATGTTCTCGAGGAGCTCCTTTTGGCTAAAACTTGATCTTGACTCTCAATTCACAGCGGGAGCCTTTTCCTTCGAGGGGCTCCGAACTTTCACAGTGTTAGCCATTTTTTTATGATTTTCAAGTTCTTCATTTCCCTTTGATCTTCTAATGAATTCTCTGTTCCCGGGGCTACGTTGATCCGATTGACTGGCTGACAAGCCCACTGGATAGCTTAGCTGAAATCAACGAGATGATCTTGGAGACTGCGTTGGCGAATTCTATCATCTTAGTGCTCAAAACCTTGGGCGCCCTTTCTCTCCAGGGGCGCCCATGTTTACCAGACTTAGAATTTTTATTTTCTTCATCTTTGCTCTTTTTCAAATGATCTCGTCAGATCTGGAGTTCTAGGCGTCGGATTGACTGATGGCTGGGCTCGTCGCGAAGCTGACGAAGAATGAGAAGGGGTCTTCTGGAAGAGATTTTGCCAAAAAGTGAATTTTAACCCTTCAAAAGTTTGGGCGCCCATCTTGACTGGGGGCGCCCACTTTACCAACACTTAGTTTATTTTTCACTTTCCTGTGTTTGCTTCAGAACTTTGAAATTCAACTCTTGTCGGACCCTCCCTTCGGCTTCTTGTATCTGGCGACTACGACATCCGATTGACATGCGAAGTATCTTGTTGGAAAGCTGGGTCAATTGTGAAGAGATCACGTTAGATACTTGTCCGCAAATTCTTTTGTTTAGCTCCTTGAAAACTTGGGCGCCCTTCTCTTCTTAGGGCGCACAGTTTCTCCAGACTTAGAAAAATTCTTAATTCAATCTTCTTCAAGTTTCAGATCTTCATTTTATAACTCCACTTTGACTTGAATTTGCCGGAGACTGGATCGTCGGATGCTCTGACGGAGACAGGCACGTCGAAGCTGGCTGAGCTCTGAAAAGAACAAGCATATTCTCAAACCCTAACGGCTGAATTAGGCCCTTGAAAAAGCTGGGCGCCCTTCTTCACCAGGGGCGCCCAAAATCTGAACACTTAGTCAAATTTTGATATTTTCAACTTTTCCTCGTTCTGACTTCAGTGCGGATCTCCCCTGTTCGTCGCTGAATTCCGGATGACTGAGTAATCTGATAACTACACCGCTGAATTCATTGCAAAGCTGACAGAGAACTGAGCAACATTGACTGGAGGCACAAACCCTAATTCTGACATTTGGTGCCCTAAAAAGATGGGCGCCTTTCTTCACCTGGGGCGCCCAAGTCTGGCAATGTTAGAAAATTTTCATCATTTTTCATCTTCTGTCTTCATTCTCGTGCACGCTCATCATTTCATCTTCTGTGAATGCCTGAGTGTTGATTTGATGCCTGGCAGCCGAATGACCTCCATTGATGACCTCGAGCTCCAAATACGCTTCTGAAAAAGCAAATTAGACCCAGTAGGGAAAAACTGATTATTTTGAGATTCTGACTGCACCAGCCTGATATGGACATATTTTGAGCCAATCAAAATCAGTTTGGACCCTAGCGGACAAAATTTCTATTTTTAGAAATTTTCTATTTTTAGAAAATTTTGCCAGTATCCGTTTCGAAAGAAACCCAGAAAAACCCAGAAAACGTTACAATTTCGAGAAAATTTCTAAAAATAGCAGTTTTCCTAAATTTTAGGGATGAAAAACTGAGATCTGGGTTTTGTAGGTTAAGCTGCTCTCAGCGGACCCAGATCGTCAGAAATTGAAAATTTTGTGTTTTGACCCCTCATGCAAGATATGCACACCCAAATTTTGACCTTTTTGACTGATTTGACAAGACTTTTGCACGTTTCTTCAAAATGTCTAAGTGTAACAAAAATTTTAATCTTGGGGTACAACAGCCTTTCAAAATTACGCACAAGAAGAGTATGAGAACTTGAAAGGTCAAGATAGAGGTACTAATTTGTTTGAAGAAGTTGTTGACAAGCCTTCGATTCAGGAGATATGCAGTGATAAGATTAGAAAGGAGGCTGATTTTGAAAATCATGTCAAGGAAAACAAATCAGAAAAATTGATGTTTGATGAGCATAGCTTCTTTGCTGATTGGGATCAAGGGCCTAAAGAGCTGCAAGTTTTGAAGGATAATTTATTGGTTTCAGAAGAGAAGATTGTTAAAGTGTTATCAAAATTTGATAACACATATCACTTCATTGCGGAACTTTGCTGGAAGTTTCAATTTGAAGAGAAACTAAATGGAGTTAAAGATGGAGACTCTCTTTCCAAGATGCAATCTATCAAAGAGGCATTGGAATCCATAAAGTCAGATTATTTGCATTTGCTCTCAGATAGGGATAATGCTATTAAGTTTGCAGAGGAGACCTATGATGCCTACCAAGAGAAGGAGGAAGAGATGGATAGGCTTTGCCTTGATTTTACCTTAGCTCATCATTCTTTATACAAAGCAGAAAATCATTCATCTATTGCAGCTACCCTTAAGGAACAAGAAGTTAATACAAGGATTATGGAGATCAAACAAATAGTTGAAGGAATAAATGAACTCCATAATGATGAAACATTGCGTAATGCCAAGATGATCCCATATGTTGATGGTGATTGGAAAGTACATCAAGAGTGTGAACTCTTGAGTTGGGAAGAGACTTTGCCACAAGAAGGAATGGTTTGCAGCTATGCGATAGATGTTTTAACGGATAATGAATGTAGTATTCAGCATGCTACACTTTGTGGGTCGGCAACTAATGGTGAGCATCCACAAGTTGAAAAAGATGAGTTTGAATTCTATGAAGACACCAACGAAAGGGATGAAGATAATATTTTTGAGAACAACAGTCCATTATCTTCACATGATTTGGATAATCATAAGGTGATAGATATTTTCTATGAAAGTGTGCCATGTTTTGTGAGTAGTAATCATCAAGGGCATTTTGATAATGAAAGCAGAAGTGGGATCAAGGATGAAGTATTCACATGGAAAGTGTGGACTCAAGGAGATTTCTTCAACATTGGCTTAAAGGTGTCAATAAAACAAGTCTTGGTAGTTGCTGGTCACTCCATTGCAGCAACAAAGAGTGAAGATTCCAAACTTATTACTCATGAAGTTTGGGAGAAAGTTGAACCTAAACAGGCAATTCACCTTCTTAACAATCTATCTCTTGGGTTGAGTGATGTTTTGGCTCACCCTAGTCCTTTGGGGAAATGGGAATTATCGACAACATTTGTTCTGTGCTCCATTGATGTTGATGTTTTCATGGATGGGCTACATGGGTTTATCAAAGAAGACACTAACTTCTTGAGTTTGCAAATTGCTTTGATTAACACTTGGAGAACTGTGGTGTTCTCTTTTTGGTGCATTGGGGAACATTTCCAGTTGGGTATCCATGCTTGGGATCCTCAACATGGCTTGATGGAGATTGTTACAAGTGGAAAGAGGAATCATTGGAGAGATACGGGTTCAATTTTCAGATTCTTTGATGCTGTCCCCATCCTTATTAACCATTCGATGGTTCTTTTTGCACATCGACCGATGGATTGGGAAGATATATCGAACAAAGGATGTTTTTATTTTGGGTTGGAGTTCCTTGAGAGGATGTGTCCAGCCTTGGGCATGAGTTGTTGTGATATTATAGATGCTAATTTCCAGTTTTGCAGCAATCCTACAACCCCTTGCATGCTGATTTTCCTAAAATCAGACTTTGAGTGGTTCATTTCAGTTTTCATAGGCAGCTGGTACATTCATTTTTCCTCTTCACAACCTCTTTTTAGTGATGATTTTTGGCTTCAAAAGTGGGTAATAATGTTTCATAGTGATTCAGATCAGTATTGGATGGTGTTCAAGTTATGTTCTAGTGGCTTTCTTTGTACAATCTCTTGCACTAGTATTTGGGGCAACGAACCTTTGCTTGATTTGGTTCAACTTTTTGAGACTTTGGGGGAGAGATTGGTGAAAGTTTTCAGAGTTTTTCTTGAATATGTCAGAATTACTCAGAGGAGGCATTATACATCCTTAAGGAGCTTTGAGGATGCAGTTGCCATGACTTGGCAAAGAGCTGTTTTTTCCTTTGCAAATAGCTATGATGGAATCACATTTGCTGTTGTGATTTGGTTTGATGCTTTGAGGAGTGATGTTGATGAGAATATTTTTGAGTTGTTTAGATTATTCTTCTTTGTTCTCAGAATGGTGATTAACATTGACATTGCAGATGTTAATTCCTCAGAGTTTATTGAGCATGAGACGCTGCTAGATTTTGATTCAATTCCTTCTATGTTGTTCGACTTGAATTTCAGGCATGTTATCACTTTGAGGTTGCAAGGATGGTTAGTGCAGTTTTGGTGCAATGATTTCATTTGTATGATCAGAGTAGAGCAGCATCAGCATGGTGGGGTTTTTCAGAGATGGACATGGGACCCCGGGATCCTATATGTTTGGTGGGATCAGTTTGGAGTGTTGTGGCATTGCTTGAGGACAAGCAATTTTGGGAAGGGCGGTGTAATGTCCCCATTTTGGCCATACGCTCTTCTTTGACTGATAGCCTATTTCCGGAACCGTAGGTTGATCAAAAGTGAAATTAGGGTTTCCTGCTTGGAGGTTTGTGGCATTTCTAGGTATTTACTATTTTTTAGTAAATATTAATTTTGGCGTTGGTTCAGGTTGTCACTTTATTAAGTCTTGCTTCCATTTCAGTTCTACTTTCACATTGGTTTGAGGTAAACTTACTATTTTTGGCATTGGCTATTTTAGTAAGTCTAATTTTGGCATGGCATCATCAGCTCAACTCAAGTCATCTTGTTATCCATCGCCTCAGCTTTGGCTTTGGGTTTGGTTTCTCCTTGACTGAGTTTCAGACTTAGTCAATTTTCATGTCTTGAAGTTGTACCCCATGCCTAGGCTTGATGACTTCAAGTTGTTTTAAAGAAGGGGACATAAAGGGGTCAAGTGAGCATTTAATTATTTAATAAATGCTTTATTGTTGCAATATGAAATGGATGCCTAAAGGGGAAGTTGAATGATATTTTATTATTTCAAAAAGTAAAAGGCAAAAAGGTGGCGTCCCTTTTGGAAGTTGAAGTGATTCAACTTCTTGGAATTTGAAGAGTTCTTGTTGCTTCATTTGCCAACAAAAGCTTATATATTGCTGTGTTTGAAGAGCTGATTATCCAATGTTTTATGCTAATGTTATGCTGTCAAAATGACAACTTGTTTAATACTTCGAGGGATGCTTACCTCCTAGTTCCAATCCAATTTCGTGTTTGAAAGACAACACCTAGTTGGTCTTATTGCTGCTTCTCAATCAGACTAGCAGATTGTGCTTCAAAGTTGGTGAATTTTGGTGAGAATTTCAGTTTTAATGTTGCTGATGTATATACAGCTGAAGGTGTTTTTCATTTACAGCTTTTGATGTGAATTTATTTTGGTTATGGGTATTTGATCCTTGCAATTCTATGCTAATGGCGATCATATTTGGAGAATTTCAGAATTTAATTCCAAGTATTTGATTTTTAGCAAGAGAAATCGCCCCTCTTGAGGGCCGTACCATCTTGAGAGTGCTTTGGGATTCGTGCAAAATAATATCATGAGTTTTGATGCAGTTTTGTGGTTTGAGTTTGGGCGCCTATCCTCCAAAGAGACTTTGCATTTCGTTTCATTCAATTCAGAGGTATATTGAAGGAGTTGTGATCATTTTTATGAGTTTGCTGTTTGCTGATAGACATTTCCAGATTGCAGATTTTTATATCAGACTTGTTAGTTTTTGATATAATGCTGGTTTGAGCTTCAATTCTTAATCTTATATCATTGTAAATGTTAGAGGAAGTGATACTCTAACTGTTTAATGTTCTTGGAAGACTATCTATTCTATTTGCAGCTGTTCTTATTCTTTGTAAAGCTAGTTAGTAGTACTAACAGCTCTTCCTTTACTTGCTGCAATTTTATATCTGTTTTACACTCCCACAATTGAGTGGTTGAGTTTTAGAATAAACTTATATCTTGTTTGTAATTTCCCCCCACGTTATAAGTGGTTGTGTGGACAGTATTCCCCCCACGTTAATAAGTGGAAGAGTGGATTTAAAGGCTGGCTTGCTGCCTAATAATTGTTGTAAACTCACCCACTGAATAAGTGGAGTATTCCCACCACTCTGTGGATGCCCGCCGCAGCGGATGAATTGTTTTAATTGTAATCTTTTCCCCCCACTGTTTGGTGGTAGTGAGGAAATGCTTTTCATGGCTGGTTATCCGCCTATCAGTTTCTAGTTTTCAAATTCAACACTCCGTCATATGTTAGCACCTCGCCCTTAGTGGGATCTTGAGTGCACATTCTTGACGTTGAGTAGTTTTCATTTCAAGTTCAGATTTCTATTTGGAGCTAACGCTAACCGAGTTGATTAAGTGCTGGTTATGTGTGTTAATTCATCGAAAAAAATTGGTTAGCATATTTCATGAAGGTTGTTCTCCAATTATGTTTTTAAGTACAAATAAGCCCTATGACTAAACTTTATTTAAACTAGATGAAGTGGATGTGCTTTATATGTGTGGAACATGACTAGAGCCACAATGCTTGCAATAGCTAAATCTATTTCCACTTGCATATTAGAATTAATGGTTGCTTGTGTCCTCGCCCTCTCTAGTTTCTTCTCATCCAACAATGCAAGGATTGATTGCATCTCCTTTTTTTCCTCTTCTTCAGCTTTTTTAGATGACTTGGTGAACTGCAGTTAAGAAACGATATAATATGGTGTTTGAGGGAATTAATACTTAAATTAAGCTTCTTCATGCATAGGAGGTGAATCGCATTCCTTGATACCAATCCCATTATGGCATATTTCTAAGCGATGTCTTTGTCTCTAGCTAAATTTTTTTGACTAATTTATGTTGAGTCCAATGTAAAGCTAGATGCATTGTATCTAACTTAAAGCATGTTTAAATAACAAAACAAACAACATTTGGAAAATAGCAATTTCAATATGAAAATCAAATAAAATTCATATATAAGATACATTACAAATGTAATGTAGTAATTGAATAGCATTGCCTTTAATTAATTTAGCTAGAAAACCAATTTTTAGAACTCTAAAATGTAAAATCCTTTGTTCAAAAAAAACAATTTCATTTAAAAAACTAGTATAAATCAGCAATAAATTTCATAAATGGATTTGATTGCAAGTAAAATTGTCCCAGCTGTTCTTTTGGCAGGTGAAAGTGGTAGTTGCCCTCTTCTTTGGCAGGGTGTCCTCTTGTGGTGTGGTTAGGGAATTTTTCCCTCCATTGTTTGCTCTTATGGCTTCCCTCCTGTATGGGCTGACTCAGTCTGGTCTCATGCTGCCTTGGGATTCTAAGTTTGTTGTTTTTGCAAGAGTTTCTACTTTTTCCTTGAACCTTGAGTTTCCTTCAGAGATGGAAACTTCTCCTATCAAGGTGGAGGCATCTTCTTTTGAGGAGAAGGTGTGTTTGAATGGGTCAAGGTTTCTCTATTGTTGCTCCTTTTGAGATGGAGGTGTGTGTTTGGGTCAAGGTTTCTCTACTATTGCTCTTTTTGAGCTGGAGGCCATTCCTATGGAGGTGGAGTGTGTATTTGCTGGAGTGTGGTTGCTGCTGTGAAAATAATGTTTTTAGTTTCTTCTCCTTTAGAGGTGGAGAGGTAGGATTGAATTGTTGGGTGGTGAATTTCATCAATATGGAAGTTTTTGTTGGCTCTTTATTTTGGTTTTGTTGATGTGATTTTTGTGACCGCACCAATCAGCAGAACAAAGTAATCCGAAGGCTACTCCATTCTCTCTTGATCGAAGAATCCCGTGCGCTAAGATTGGTAGTAAGATCGCACGTTCAACTCCAAGGTTCCGAAATGCTTTGGAATACCCTCAGTAGGTTCGTTGTGATTTGCTGTTTTTCATGAGGGGACTTACACAATCGTTCAAAAGGTTTGCAGTTGACAACAAGTTAATTATTGGAAGGGGATTTTCGTATTTTGCGGATGATTTAGCAATGAAATGTGTGTTCCTATACTAACCAGAATTATACTGAATTTAAATGGATGTAGGGTTCTAAAAGGTCTAATTTTAGTCTAAATGCAAGAGGTATTGAGCTTGACTTCAACAAACTTCAACCGAACGTTGTCTTGCCTCCCGTTGGACAGCTTCGACAAAGTTGGTGCAATCTTCAAGGGAGCGAAAAGATGTTCAAATCACGACTCAACAATGCAAATACCATCAAAACGATGCATACATACACATGAATCTTGACCGAATTTAAGTCTAAAAAGCATTCCAGTTGACCACGCAAGACAAACTTACCATCAGTAAGCTTGTTAGTAGTATGGATTCATGAAGCTCACTTAAATCAAACACAACCACTCATAATTAACTACTTGCATGAAAATTACTCTAATTCAAATCCTACTTGAAGTCGAAGGACGAAGAAACCTCACAAACTACTCATAACAAAAGTGGAGTTCACCATCAATGAAATTCTTTTATTACGATAGCCTTCGTAACAATTTCTTACAAAATTCTCAAAGGGAGAATTCCCCTTCTCCTTCAAACAATGCAATGAAACTATTCTAACTCTAACCATCTCTCTGTGCTCTAGCAAAATGTCTTCTCTCTAGTCTGATCCAATGTCTAACTAACTAGTGTACAAATGAGGGGACTCCCCTTTATATAGCTGGCCAATCCAATGGATGGTCCAAATCAAATTACAATGAACGGCTCAGATCGAGCCACTTCAGCTCTAGACAAGATTCAGCCCTAAAAACCGCCAGAAGGTGGAGGAGTGGCGTAATTAATAAGTACAAAAATAGCAGATTCCTCCTTGACCACTATGGGCAATTAATGCCCACTATCCCTCCAAAAGATTCTCGTCCATGACTCTGTTTCCATTGCTCTTCTCTCTAACCACGTAAGCTACGAATCGGGCTAGCACTGCATCCACTTCCTATTCTGAAATTGCCGGAGTAAGGTTGAGCTGATACTCGAGAATGGCAATCGTTTGTTCCTGCCGGTCACAAGACTTTCTCCAGCTCTCAATGGACTCCTGTGTGCTCTGAATGATAGCTGAGAATGTAGAGATATTCTCAAAGTCCAGTTGAGCAAAGACCCTCATCTCCGAGAAGAAAGGTTGCAACTTTCCCTTCAATCCATCTACTTCTACCTCCTCGGGAGTTAGTCTCTTGGAGAACAACACCTCCAGTGTATTGAGGATGCCCTCATGGATATTTCTCATTGCTTTCCTGATCTTAGATGACTCTGTCGTTGCCATGTCGAAGAAGCCTCTACCAGTGAAAGCAGTCGAATACCATTCCGGAAAGTCATATCTATCCCCAGCCTGGATCACTCTTTCATCAACTAAAGTCTACATGGGTACGCGCATCAGGGCAGTGAGGCGAGGAATGGTCTTATCCTGAAATATATGTGTCATTCCAAGCCTGCTCAATGTTCTCCAAATGTGAGAGGATATTGGAAGCGTGCTAGAAAGAGGAGACAAGATCAATCATGAATTTCTCAGCCTCAGCACGGACACCGCCTACCTACTTATCTCCTTGAATAGCCTTCTTCATTTCTTCGAGTCCGCTGATCGACTCCCGTGGCAACTCAGTTGGAAGCTCCACCGTTGGGTTCTCCTGAGCACATGGTTGTGCTAGATGTCACACATACCCAACCAGTGCCCTATGCTCCTTCAATTTCTTATACTTCTCTTCCTTTCGTACTAGCCTATCCTTCAGCGCCTGGAAGGAATTCTCTACCTCCTCAACAACCTGTGCTCCGGCAGGACACCCTAATTAAATCGTAGTGACTGTGTAATTCTTTGGCATCACGTCACCTAAGTCATAGTCTTCCCTCGGAACGGCCACATGGAAAGTGCGCGAACCAGCCTCATCTGTTTCCATTTGGGAATATTTTCTGGCTCTCTTCCTTTTTGGTGACCCACTTGTTCTATTCAAGAGCTCCTCCATTTCTACCGCCGAGTCGGTGTCATCCTCCTGATCTCTCCTTATCGTGCGTGAGAGCCAATTTGGAGCATTCTGCTGAGCACCATAGACAATAAGGGGTTGCTCCTCTGTTGCCTCCACTTCATGAACCTCCTCTTCTGGAGCAACATTTGGCCGAGGCTCATCCATTTCCATATGCCAACTCTCCTCCTCATGACCTTGAACTTCAGGCTCCACAATATCTTCCTCCTCAAAAGCTGCTTCAAGTGCACGATCAAATCGAATGTCTGTCTCTGTTTCTTCTCCTTCTAGCTGATCGGCACCCTCAGGAGCGTTGGCACTCTGACTGTCCAGTTCTCTTGACAACGGCTGGTTAACCTCTCCAATTTCTTGTTCTTCATTCACTCTATCCCTCTGATTTGCAAACATCGAGACTTCATGTACGCTGGAGGATTGAGCCAACAACTGAGTAGGCGATGTCTCCTCTGTCCTCTAAGGCTTAGGCTGAATTGGTTCTTCCTGCTATTGTGGTTCTATAGGTTGGGCAATTTGTTTCTTCTTCTTTGCTGACACTAGTGGCCTCCGTTCACCCATGAGATTGTACGAGAGGGCAATTGATCTTCTCTTTAGCCTGTGAACATGCCCATCCACCCAACTCCTCATGAAAGTCAAGACAGGCATAGACAAAGTGTCTAAGTCTGTAATCTTCGGTTCTGCCCAATCCGATGGTGGGATTGGCGTGTTCTTTATCGACTCATAGTCTGGGTGCGTAAGTCTAGCATCTTCATCAACTTGATCCAGAACCTGGACCACCTCGCACTCTCTGATTAACTTCAAGGGCAACCGGGAGAGCGTCCTTCTGATTTCACCTTCATCGTGTGCATTCGCCCAAAAATCCTCTAATTGAGCTTTGTGCCTATATTCTTCGCCCAACACTATTCCAATCCTCCCTTGGGGATCAAAGTCCTGTCGGCTGGTATGGAGAGTGAGGTGGTAAAACTGCAATTCTTCTTCTGCCTCCCTGGCTGCCTACAAAGAAGGGCACTCCTCAAGCGAGTTTCCCAAAACAATAGGGAAGTGCAGACCTCCTTTCTTCTTCTTTTTTATAATTTCGTCATAGGCCACAAGTGCCTAGACACCTCAAGCATCATCATTCTATTAGTAGGGTACCTCGGTAGTCGGTAGACATATGAATGGTGTCCTGACAGCCTTATATATGTGAACTTTCGGAATTGGACAAACCAAAACCTGTACTCCTCGATCAACTCCTGTGCCTCTTTAGATATTCTTTGCTGCAATCTCTGTTGAAGAGTCCTCGTGATGTACATTGTGAAGGCGTCGTTCACCCTTTTGAAGTGAGAGGTACTCGTGAGATGCAACTGCCTGCATGCTTCATGAATCTTGAATTGATTGGACCCACAACCAATTGGCTCCTGGTACGCCAGCCCCTTATATCTTGTCATTCGAGCCAGCATGTAGATGACATATGAGCTCATGTAGAACATCTTCGTTCTCCTTAGATTCTTGAACTGCTCATTAATGTTATCACTGATCATTTGTGCCCAATCCACATATTGTTTTCCTTCGAGTACCACGCTGATATAGAAAAACATCCATGGCTCAAACACATATGCATGTGGGTTGCCATTAACCTGACTGAGCAACATAATTAAATCGCAATATTCCTGCTTCAGCTCCTCTGAAATAATTTGTTTTGGCAACTTGGCGCCAGGAGGCTTTGTCTTCCTCATCCACGTAGTGTTGATCCTCTTAGCACACTTATCAAAAGATGTAGCATACATCTTATCAGCTCTCTCCTTGGACTTGTACAACATTTTGTCCGTGGCCAGGATCCCGAATGCTTCGCCAATTGCATCACCTGTGAAATTAGCTAGCGGCATGCCATCTGGAGAAACAATCGTCCGGTGGTCTGAATTGTAGTAATTTGCACACTCCATGATAAGCTTTGGACATTGAACTGCTGGCGGGAAACCGGCTGCTGCATACAACCCGCTTCTCACAATGTTGTGCGAAATCACCGACGGAGGATTACCGCCATGCCGTATATTCTTCTCTTGAAGGCTTCTAGGTTGAAAGAACCAAGTTTGGTGTCAGTCAAACCTCCCAACTTCGATACAAACTTCGACTCCGGAATAAAAGACTTCTTCAATTGTTTGATAATGGCCTGTCTGGAAGCATTTTCTTTGCCAGCTTCAACATTTCCAGCTCTGGCTCCAGCCTTGCTCGTTCCAGCAACATCTCCTCTTCTACTTTCAGCCATCTGCAAAACAAAAAGCAAGCATTATAATTCTAACTTTTAAAAATAAATTTCCGTGAGATGGCTCGCAAGTGGAGTTGGCTTCAAAAAGAAAAATTAAAACTTCAGCAGTAAAACTCCAACTCCAAACCTCGAGAAATACAACTCCGAAATTAAAACTCCGAGCTTCAACAACTTGCAGCAATAATATTTTCAGCACTTTGAAAGAAATCAAATTCAACACTTTTACTTAGATTTTATTTCTTCTTAGCACTCAGCAACTCTCAACTTCAGCAACTCAGCAATTCTTAATCTCAGCAACTTCAACAATTTTAACTTCAACACTTAGAGAAAAATCAATCTTAGCACTTCGAAAAATCAAATTTCACTTCTTCTCAGCATTCACTTTCAGCAACTTGGAGAAATAATTTTCTCAACTTCAGCAACTCAGAAAAATAATCCAACTTCAGAAATTTCTCATTTGCTCAACAATCACTTTCAGCTCTTCAGCACAATTTCCAACTTCGCAATTTTGTGAATAGAAATGAAAAACATCGAAGTTTTTATAACTGAAAGTCTAGTGCCCAGTTTAGCAGTCGCCATAAATTCACTTCATCATGACTTAGAAATTTTCCAATTTTAGGAGAGAATATTCCAGTTATCATGCAGTCGTCATAGAAATTGGCTATTATTAAAGATTCTTTCCTTGTTTTGAATTTAAAATTTCCCTCCTGACTTTAGTTGACTGAATTAATTTCGAGAAATTTATTAAAATTTACTCCGGCATAAAAATTTCATCCTTTTAAAATGGCGTAATTAAAATTTAATTTCAACACCATTTAATTTCACTTGAGAAAATTTATTTTCATCTCGTCAGCGCCTTAGAAAAATCATCGTGAGCTCCAGTATAAAATTGCTAGGCAAAATTATTTTCCATCCAAAATAAACTCCGAAATAAAATTTCCCCATGATAAATATCTCCCGACTTCAAAAATCCCATGTGTCCATGAAATATTCCGAGCCAAATTTTTTCAATTTTCAAATTACAATCAGAAATGCAACACACCCGTTAGGGTTAGATAAATCAAACCAGCAGTTACAATATAACTCTTTGCCAAGAATGCGCACTCAATCTCAACAAGAGAGAGGCTGTCATATGGCAAGAGGATTGTCAGTACATTAATCAAAACTACAACTGGAAGTAACTCTAACCAAGAATGGCGCCAAGTGATGGCGAGCATATGGTCAGAGGGTCTTAATTGAAATGCTTATACAAAACTCTAACCAAGAATGCGCCGGCGAACGACGAGCATGTGGTCAGAGGATCCCTACCATCTAATATACCGAAAGCAAACTCAACACCAAGTATGTGCTACCCAATTCCAGAATGGAAATGAGGCGACCATATGGCGGAGCAATTACATGAAATACAATACTGGAAATGGAGCTCAACGCCAAGTATGTGCACTCCTATCCAAGATGAATAGGCGCTATCATATGACGGAGCAACTAAAAAGTAAATACAATAGACTAAGCAAGGATCAGTCTCTTCCACGAAATGTGGGAAATATAATAAAGAGCTTACAAATGTGAATATTGGCTGGTTAGTACTACTAACAGCCTTACAATATAATATATCTCCTGCAAGCACGATGGATTATAGTGATAATCAAACTGCTGAAATGTAGAGTTACTCCAAAATGATTAATATGACTAAGATAAACAATCCCAGCCCTATTAATAATTTTACTAAGTCTGATATGACAGATCTGCAGTTAAAATGGTGAAATCAGCAACTCCAAAACTCACTTAAATGCTCATATCTCTCTCAATACTCACTCATTTAACTTGAAATCAGTTGCAAAACATTCTAATGATGATGACAATGAAGATGGATCACAAAAACTTCTCACAAAGACCCCTATTTATTTTGCATGACTTCCAAAGCACTTACGAAGTGAAATTGCCTGCAAGCAAGGGCGATTTACTTTAGATAATTCATAGACTTCAAATAAAATTCTGGAAACTTGCACATATGGTCGCCCTACATAGGAAAATAGATTGGAACAGTACCCAGAACAATATTATTTCTGTTTCTTGAGTTGTGAGTAAAAACAACCTACAGCCATACAAATCAGCAACTCTAAAATTGACAGAAAATACAATAACTCAACTACGGAATGTGAGAAGAACCAACTACAATGAAAGGAAACCAACTACAACTAAACCTCTCAACTAGTTGCTGTCTTTCAAGCAAGAAGTCGAGCCAAGGCTAGGAGGCATTCATTCCTCGAAGCAATCCCAAAGCCAATCCGGCAGCATAACTTTGCAAATTCATCAGATAAACAAAATGAGGACCCCGAGCTCCAATTTATAACTTCCGAAGAGCTTTCTAGAAGGTGCGCCCTAATCCCAAGCTGCTTTTAGGTTTAAACTTTGACCCAAACACTTTCTTCCCAATGGCGTACTTTCCTTGTGAAATATTAATCACTTCTCTTTTTTTAAATAAAATATAATCTCCTTCAAAAAGGCGTCCATTTTCCCTTTGAGCAATTATAAACTTTAGAAATATTAAAATATTTCCTTCATGAGAAAATACCCCTCAAAGTCCCCTTCTTTAAAACAACTGTTAAGTTATAACACTAGGCCAAGGGGTATTTTAAAAATAAAACATTTTGACTTAAAATAACTTATATCTTCGAAATGAACCCCTTAAGCCAAAAATGAGAATTACCCAATGAACTGCCAGAAGAGGAAAGTTGACTGAATTGATGCCGACTGGACCACTGCTAAAATTAGAATTTACTAAAAATAGTAAATTCCTAAAGATGCTCAGAATGCCAAGAAAAACATACCACTGCGAAGCCCTCTGAAAACCCAGAAGGAATCCAGAATCCAAACACCCAAACTCCAACAAGCAAAACCCTGAATCTTCAAGAGAACCCATCAAACAGCCGGAAACCCTAATTCTGCCACTGACTAGCCGACAACACACTGGGAATAGGCTACCAATCACTGAAAAGTGAAGAGCTAAAAACGGGGACATTACAGTCCGCCCTTCCCAAAATTGCTTGTCCTCAAGCAATACCATCATAATTCCAGAAAAATTAGGACTGATCCATACCAAAACAAGTATGATCCCAGGTTCCCAAATCCATCTCAGGAAGGACCCACCATGCCACTGCTGCACCACTCTGATCACATCAGTGAAAACATCATGCCAATGCTGCACTAACCTCCCTTGTAACTCCAAAGTGTTACCATCCATGATACTCAAACTGAAAGATCTTAAAGGACTGAGATCAATATCGTGCAACATCTCATGTCCAAGATGCCCAGAGTCAACAGTAACAACCATACCACTGTCAACCACAATTCTAGGCAAGAAGAAAGATAGGTTACTCAACTCATAATTAACCTCCTCAGCATACCTCCACATGGTAACGAACGAAGCCCTGAAAGCAAATGTGACATCTTCAAATCTTCTTGCAAAGAGGAAAGCAATCCTTTGCAAGAGCTTGACAAGCTCATACTCATGTCTCCTCATGGAGCTACCATGTAACAGCTGAATTATACCGACACCACCATGAAGACTTCTAATCACTCTTACAGTACCAACTCCAAGAGTCTCAGAATGAAAAGCCAAAGCATGTGGAAGTTCGCTGTCCCGAACCAATATAGTAAAGAAACTATTAAAATTTGCTTCACAAACCTCCGTAAGGTGAACTCCGAGAATAGGATAGGTGTGAGGGAACAAATAACCACTGCTGTTCAAGGCTGAAGTCAGCGAAGTGCAATCTGATTTTAGTACTTCGCACAAGGAAAAACAGCAGCACCAAAGAAATTCCCAAGTGTAAGTGTATGAGATGAGCCTTGTGTTGCAGGATAACACCTCAAAATTGACAGAAAAACACACTAGAGTAGTCTTCAACTGAAAAATACCACCTTTTTGACAAGTAGTAATGGATAATCTCTCCCAAACGAGAGTAACTCCACAAGTAAGGTGGCTGATCTGCCTCCAACCAGCAAGCTCATGTCTCAAAATCTGCCCTTGTCTTGGCCGAAGATCAATACCAAGAGCAACCAACTGTTCATCTTTCCAACCCATACTCAAAATTTCTCTCCAATCCATTTGTTGATGAACAAACGGAACCATTAAGTGGCTGGAAAAGAAGGAAACAATACCAACAAAACTGGAAATTTGATCCTTATCCCTCCAAAAGTCCCTTCCATATACAATAAGCTCCATCAACCCCTGTTGAGAATCCCAAGCATGGATACCCAACTGAAAATGTTTTTCAACATATTGGAAGGAAATCTCAACGCATCCCCAAGTGCTGGTGAGAACCAAGTGCATTCTCTTGAAACCGATACCCCACCTAGTGAATCCTTGAAGCTTGACCACGAAGGCTTCAACAACATTGGAGGATGACACAAAGAGTGGCTTCAAATTCAACTCCCAACTCTGACTAGTATGAACCCAAACATCTTTACACCCGGAGGATGGTTTGTCAAGAGTGCAAACACCAAGCTCCAGATCATCATTCTCCCCTTCTTCATGAGTAATTAAACTGAAACCTTTACTCCTTGCTGCTGTAATGAAGTTACCAGCAACTACCAAGTCTTGCTTTGTTAACACCTTGGTGTTGAAGATGTTGAAATCTCCTCGAACCAACATTTCCCATGTAGAGACTCCATCCTCAAACCCACTTGTGCATTCATTACCAAAAGGCCTCGGAAGACTACTCATCACCAAATGTGGCAACTCCTCGTGTAATGATATCAAAGCACCCATTGATTGGGGTTCATACTCTTCCTCATGCTTGGTCGCTTCACCACATGACTCATTTCTCAAATCAAAGAGAGGATTGTCATAAGTTGCTTCAGCACTCACTTCAAAGAAAGGATTGTCAAGAACTTGGAAGTCCTTCTTTACGTCTTGCTGATCCAAATCTGCACATGCAACTTCTGATTTCCTGGTGAAACCTCCAAGATCAAACTCCTCTCGAAGACTATCAAGCTCTTCAATTACTTGCTTGATTTCTTCAACTCTTTGCTCATTCTCTTGCTCCCTTAAAAGTTTGAAATCAGCAAACTGGTCTTCAACCTCTATTAAAGTCAACTGAGTTTCTTTTAACTTGTACTTTGTTGATTTGAGTTCCAGAGTGAGCTCATCAACCAAACTCTCCTTTTCTTGGAAAACACCCATAGTCTTCTTTGCAACCTCAATGGTGTGATCACGATCTTCAATCAAATGTAAGTACTCCGATTTCAATGTCTCCAAGGAGTCTTTGACATGTTGCAAATTAGGGAGAGTAACTACATCTTTAATCCCTTTCAGTCTCTCATCAAATTGAACCTTCCAGTAGAGATCTTCAACCAAGCTATGAGTGTGATCAAACATGGATAGAGCTTGCACTTCCTTGTCAAAGGACACCATGAATTGTCTGTCCCAATCATGAGAATTCAAAGATGATGAACTGCTGATAGGCTGCAACTGAAAATCAAAACCTTGCCCCTTGTCTTTGCTGCCCTCAATGCTGCTCCAACATCCTTGTACTTTACCACCCACATGCGGATAATGCTCAATGCCATGGAGATGATCATTCTCCATGATTTCTTCGACTCTATGTTTGCAATCAGCTTCATGAATGGAAAAATCAGACTTGTGTTTGTAAACCTCTTTAACTCTTTCCCCTTTAAGAGCCATATGGTCTTCTAGCTCTTCTTCTTCATCACTGTCTTCTTGATCAAACATTATAGCAGCATCCAACTTGCTCAAAGGATCAAAATCATCCGCTGTTCGGAAGGTTTCCGTAGAAACATTTTCTTCTTGAGTGGCTGCAACCATTTCAAAGAGATCATTATGGAGCTTCTTTGAACACTCTTCTTCTTCGATGACAACTTCCTCTTCAATGGCCACCTCATAGTTTGCCATGCAATCTGATTTTTGATCTTCATCTGGATCAAAGGGAAATTCATCCCACAAAGGTTCTTTATCATACCTTGGTGCCAACACACCTGGATCCCAAATGCCAAGGGGTTGACTGAGATGATCAACAGGAAGAGGTTTTTCATGCTTCACTGGAAGTATTGACTCAATGAATAAGTCAGATCCTGAATCTCTTAAGCTGATATCTTCAAAAACATTTTCTTCCAATGGTTTGGTTTGCTGGTCAAACCCAAGTCCAACAATGTCACCACCGAAATGAAGTGAAGATTCTTCGATGCTGCTTGTTTCGAAAACTTCACCTTCATTATCTTTTATGGAACCATCATGAGAAAGTATGTCGCTGATTTCTTCATGTGGAACTTCTTGGGGAGTTGAGACAGCAACAAAAGTAAAACTATCCACCACCAATTCTTCAACACGAGATGGTACAGTCATGTTGGAATCATTACCAACTTCATCACTTTGGCACTGCTCATAGGCTGATTCAACGGGACCATCAGTATTTCCTTCTACTTGCTCTTCTTCAGCAAACTCATCCCATACAACAGTACTACTAAAACCTTCAGTGAAGCCCTTAGCTTCAAGACCTTCATAGGTTGAATCCTTATTAGGACTCAAGACTGTCGTTCTGTTCTTTTCACCAAGCTGATCTTCATCACTTCCTATTACATGCAAGTCAAGGGAAGTATTATGGGGCTCTACCCTTAACTCTTCACTTGCCACGGTATCTTCATCAAGCTCACGATCATTCTGATGTGACATGTGCACCTTTCTATCCCGACTTTCTGACTTAGCATAAATCTTTTTGATTCCCCACCTTATGTCAGGATCCTTCATTAGCGTAAACAGTTCATGCATTAACTCAAGTAGAGACTTCTCTGTAGTCATCTCTCTCTGTACGTAGTGTCTGGTATCTCTGTCACTCATCTGTCAAGTGAACTTTGTTGGGCACAGGATGGCAGGATCTTGGCTCTGATACCACTGAAATATTCCGAGCCAAATTTTTTCAATTTTCAAATTACAATCAGAAATGCAACACACCCGTTAGGGTTAGATAAATCAAACCAGCAGTTACAATATAACTCTTTGCCAAGAATGCGCACTCAATCTCAACAAGAGAGAGGCTGTCATATGGCAAGAGGATTGTCAGTACATTAATCAAAACTACAACTGGAAGTAACTCTAACCAAGAATGGCGCCAAGTGATGGCGAGCATATGGTCAGAGGGTCTTAATTGAAATGCTTATACAAAACTCTAACCAAGAATGCGCCGGCGAACGACGAGCATGTGGTCAGAGGATCCCTACCATCTAATATACCGAAAGCAAACTCAACACCAAGTATGTGCTACCCAATTCCAGAATGGAAATGAGGCGACCATATGGCGGAGCAATTACATGAAATACAATACTGGAAATGGAGCTCAACGCCAAGTATGTGCACTCCTATCCAAGATGAATAGGCGCTATCATATGACGGAGCAACTAAAAAGTAAATACAATAGACTAAGCAAGGATCAGTCTCTTCCACGAAATGTGGGAAATATAATAAAGAGCTTACAAATGTGAATATTGGCTGGTTAGTACTACTAACAGCCTTACAATATAATATATCTCCTACAAGCACGATGGATTATAGTGATAATCAAACTGCTGAAATGTAGAGTTACTCCAAAATGATTAATATGACTAAGATAAACAATCCCAGCCCTATTAATAATTTTACTAAGTCTAATATGACAGATCTGCAGTTAAAATGGTGAAATCAGCAACTCCAAAACTCACTTAAATGCTCATATCTCTCTCAATACTCACTCATTTAACTTGAAATCAGTTGCAAAACATTCTAATGATGATGACAATGAAGAAGGATCACAAAAACTTCTCACAAAGACCCCTATTTATTTTGCACGACTTCCAAAGCACTTACGAAGTGAAATTGCCTGCAAGCAAGGGCAATTTACTTTAGATAATTCATAGACTTCAAATAAAATTCTGGAAACTTGCACATATGGTCGCCCTACATAGGAAAATAGATTGGAACAGTACCCAGAACAATATTATTTCTGTTTCTTGAGTTGTGAGTAAAAACAACCTACAACCATACAAATCAGCAACTCTAAAATTGACAGAAAATACAATAACTCAACTACGGAATGTGAGAAGAACCAACTACAATGAAAGGAAACCAACTACAACTAAACCTCTCAACTAGTTGCTGTCTTTCAAGCAAGAAGTCGAGCCATGGCTAGGAGGCATTCATTCCTCGAAGCAATCCCAAAGCCAATCCGGCAACATAACTTTGCAAATTCATCAGATAAACAAAATGAGGACCCTGAGCTCCAATTTATAACTTCCGAAGAGCTTTCTAGAAGGTGCGCCCTAATCCCAAGCTGCTTTTAGGTTTAAACTTTGACCCAAACACTTTCTTCCCAATGGCGTACTTTCCTTGTGAAATATTAATCACTTCTCTTTTTTAAATAAAATATAATCTCATTCAAAAAGGCGTCCATTTTCCCTTTGAGCAATTATAAACTTTAGAAATATTAAAATATTTCCTTCATGAGAAAATACCCCTCAAAGTCCCCTTCTTTAAAACAACTGTTAAGTTATAACACTAGGCCAAGGGGTATTTTAAAAATAAAACATTTTGACTTTAAATAACTTATATCTTCGAAATGAACCCCTTAAGCCAAAAATGAGGATTACCCAATGAACTGCCAGAAGAGGAAAGTTGACTGAATTGATGCCGACTGGACCACTGCTAAAATTAGAATTTACTAAAAATAGTAAATTCATGAAGATGCTCAGAATGCCAAGAAAAACATACCATTGCGAAGCCCTCTGAAAA
>VDFB02144151.1:0-38062 GCA_007258455.2 Sequoia sempervirens
ATAAATGAAATTATTTAAAATGTCATAACAATAGCCGACATTTCCTATTTTGGTAACCAAATCACAAAGATTATTTATTATTTCCTAAAATTCATATTTTGAGTTGATTGGTAGCTTTGCTTCCAAAAAATCAAATAAAATAGCGGGTTCTTGATTTTATCAGAATTTTCTTCAGTCCATCTTTTATTTGATTTTTGAATCTCCACAAAGTATCTTTATCTTCTCAATTTGAAAATCTTTATTTTCAAAATTAATTATCTCATCTTTTCTCCACCGCCGATCTGATTTTCTCAGATGACATCTTGACCACTCACTTAAGGATTTTACCCTAACCCTGATTAGGGATTATTAGGTTAAATCTTGTCCTTTGATTTTAAGTTTTTGTCAAAGGTTGATCTCATCCGTCCATTCAAAATTGTGTTTTCTATAAAATGACAATTTTGCTCACAATTTGGGATCCATCCACTCTTTGATTATTATAGGCATTATAGTCATTTATCATTCATCATTTATCATTTATCATTGGCATAGGCATAGGCATAATTTTATTTAAATCCTTCAAAACTTGCATAGGACAATGGCATAGTCAAATTGCTCACACACTCGGTCAGAGGGCATTAATCGTACGCTGCAAATTAGGTGTAATGGAGATCAACCATGGAGATTGAAGACACTGGGTGAGATTGTTCTATTTTTTGTGTTTTCATTTACTTTCCTTTGCACTTCATTACTTCTTTGGGTTTATTGTGTTTTCAATTGAGTGAATCTAATCCTTAGAAATTTACCCATTGATACAGAAACTACAAACTATTGAAAGAAACCTTTGTCTTAGGAGAGTTACCTATTTCTCCTCAATCTCATGAGAAACCCACATCTAGCACCAAAGAACCTGAAACAATCAAGATGAAAGCTACTACCTCCACCAAGTGAGGGGATTTGAACCAGGAAGATGTCAATGAGGAAGATATCTCTAAACTCCTCTATCAAGATGAATGAACTATCCCTATTCTTCCCATGGAAGATGATAACAAAGGCCTATGCAGAATTGGGGATATAACAAGAATGAAAAGCTAGGATAGAATGAAAATGGTTTACTAGAACCCATCGTTCCTGAGAAACGAATAAAAAATCTTGGCTTGGGTTGTACTACTAGCAAGGTCACACTTTTTGGAAAAGGTACTTCTGCTAAATGAGATGAGGCTTCCTCTTGGTCACCTACATTGCGTGATACAACCTTAGATGACTTTCTCCTTGATTTTGCTGACCTATTTGAGAACAACACCCTCTTTATGATATCCATAACATCCTTTGGCCCAAGCAACCAACCAATCAAAATACACCTAGTATACCCACAACTTATTGACATGGACCAACAAGGATCACTGATTCTAGTTTTATTCAAAAATGATGAAGCGATCTTAGAAGTCATGGGACTCCATGACAACTTATCATGGGTAGATCACAAAGCAGGCTTCAACATAGAGCTCAACACAGGGGCATACTATGGGGAGATGATTGAATCCTTCAGTTGAAAAATTAATGAAATGCAACTAACATGTAGATCATTGAGTGAAAACCACCTAGTGGCACTCTCTGATCCTAAAATAGTAAAAACAAAGGATGCATCTGATAGTGAAAACCTACCTAAGGTGCCCAAGGATGAGGGATTCAATCTCCCCCTTAGTGTAATGAATCCAAAAAAGTTAGCAGTGCTAGCAGAAATGGCCACTCTAGTTAATGTGGGTACTAAAGAAGCACCTCAAATCACTTTCTATGCTGAATCCTTGTTGGACGAAGAACAAAAGAACCTAGAAACTTTCCTGAAATAGCGTAGAACTAACTTTGCATGGTCATACAAAGATATGCCAGGCCTTGATCTGGAAGTGGTTGTGCATCACTTAGCAATTTATCCTCAAGCCAAGCTGGTTAAGCAAAAATTAAGATGCATCCTCAGATAGCACTCTTGGTCAAACTAGAGTTACAAAAGCTTCTTGATGTTGGATTTATTCGACTGATAGATTATCCTGAGTGGGTTTCAAATCTGGTACCAATCTCAAAACCCACTGGGGGCATCAAAATCTGTATTGACTTCAGAGACTTAAACAAAGCATGCCAAAAGGATGATTTCCCTCTTCCTAACATTGATCTCATTGTGGAATTAATAGTAGGGCATGAAATTCTATCACTCATGGATGGTTTTTTGAGCTATAATTAGACATAATCACCAAGGAGGATCAACATAAAACTGCATTCACTTGTCCATGGGGAACTGATTGCTAGAATGTGATGACATTTGGGTTAAAGAATGTAGGAGCAACCTATCAAAGAGCAATGACCCTCATCTTTCATGAAATGATCCACAAAATAGTCAAAGATTATGTGGATGATATTTTGGAAAAATCAAAGAAAAAAACTGAGCACATACAAGTCTTAGGACATATCTTCGACATGATCATTGAAGAATACAAGGTGTGGCTAAATCCAAAAAAGTGTCTTTGGAGTCACATTAGGAAAACTTCTGGGCTTTATCATTTCACAAAGAGGAATAGAAATTGATCCAACAAAGGTAAAAGCCATCCTACATATGGAATTTCCACAAACACTAAAGCAAATGAGAGGATTACAAGGAAGACTATAGTCCATCAGAAGATTCATAGTACAACTATCAAATAAAATCCACCCGTTCTCACATCTTCTTCATAAAGGGATAACATAGAAGTGGGATGACAAGTGTAATAAATATTTCCAGTAGATCAAAGATTATCTGCTAACACCTCCAGTTCTCATGCCACCAATACTAAACAAGCCATTGATCTTATACATCTCAATAACACCAACAACACTAGGGGCTCTTTTAGCACAACATGATGAAAACGGAAAGGAAAGAGCTATCTACTACATCAGCAAAACCTTGGTGGGCTATGAGATGAACTATCCACCCATTGAGAGGGCATGCCTAGCAATTTTTTTTGCTTCACAAAAAATTTGGCACTACATGTTGTCACATCAAATCAAGCTCATTGCAAAGATCGATCCATTAAAATACCTATTATCCAAAGCAAATCTCACATGATGAATGGCTAAATGGGTGATGATCTTAACAAAATTTGACATAGAGTATGTGGAGTGCAAGGAAATCAAAGGACAAGTGATCACATACCAAATAGCAGAAGCACCTATATCTATGCTAAGAACCCCTTGATATCTGAGTTCCTTGATGAATCAACATTCCTTATCAATCTCACAACTCAGTGGAAGATGTACTTTGATGGATCATTCACCCAACATGGATCTAGAGCAGACATTCTCTTCATCACCCCCAAGGTGATTGTATCCCAAAGTCATATAGGCTATCATTCCCATGTACCAACAACATTGCTGAGTACGAAGCCCTAATCATAGGTCTAAGGATAGCAGTTCAGTGGTAGATTCAAGAGATGAAAGCCTATGGAGACTCACAACTAGTTATCAACCAAGTCAATGACGACTATCAAACTAAAGATGACAAGCTTACTCCTTACAAGAAAATGGTGGAGAATCTCAAGGACCTTTTTATAGACATAACTTTTGAGCAAATTCCTCGCATGAACAATAGAGCAACAGATGCCATGGCAACAGTCAGATCACTATTAGACATGCCGAACAACATCCTCCAATGTGAATT
This sequence comes from Sequoia sempervirens, assembly GCA_007258455.2. Lineage (NCBI taxonomy): Eukaryota > Viridiplantae > Streptophyta > Pinopsida > Cupressales > Cupressaceae > Sequoia > Sequoia sempervirens. The sequence continues at coordinate 3,665 of VDFB02144151.1, forward strand.
CTTGGTAGAAAAACTTCTCATACCGAATTTTGAAATCCCTAAATTTGAATTTGCGTGTGTCATTGTTGGTCTTGGATCCCCATGGTATCATGAAATATTCACATACCTAAGTAGAGGAACCCTCCATTCGGATATCACCCCGAACCTTAAAAAGACCTTTGTTAAAAAGGAATTTCGATTTGTGATCCTAGGTGATACCCTTTACCATTGAAGCATCAAAGGGACATTACTATGATGTCTTAACCAAGAGGAAGCCTTAACTACTTTAACAAAAGTACACAATGGCATATGTGGGTTCCATTCTAGCAGTATGACATTAGCTAAGAAACTATTGAGGATGGGGTACTATTGGCCAACCATGGAAAAAGATCATCAATATGTATGGAAGTGTATCCAGTGTCAACAACATGGGGATTTGATCCATGTCCTAGCTCAAGAATTGTAGCCAAGGATCACACCATGGCCTTTTTCACAGTGGGGACTTGACCTCATACGAAAAATCACCCCAACCTCATCTAATGGCCACAAGTTTATCATAACCGCCACTGAGTGCTTTACTAAGTGGGTAGAATCCATTCCTATGACCTACATAATGGGGAAACAAATTGCAAAGTTTCTTGAATTACCTTATTTACTGTTATGGTGTTCCTCAAACTCTCATCTCAGATAATGGAACCCCCTTTAAAAATCAGGATGTGAAAGAGCTGTGCCAAAGATTCAATATCCAACACCGATTCTCTACCCCATATTATCCCCAAGGAAATGGCTAGGTTGAGGCTACAAACAAAACTATCCTGAAAATATTGAATAAAATAGTCAATGAAGCTGGTTGTGATTGGCATCTGCAACTAAATCTCGCTCTTTGGGCTTATCGAACTAGTATCCGCACGCATACAGGTGCAACCCCTTTCTCTTTGGTCTATGGATCAGAAGCTATCCTACCTATTGAGGTGGAGCTCCCATCATTGTGAGTATCATTATAGAGCCTGGTTATTGAGAAAGAATACAGAGTGTCTTGGTTGAATGAACTAGAATTCCTGGATGAACATCATCTCGACACCCTCAATCACTTGCAAGTATATCAAAACTGATTGAAACAAAGCTAGAACAAGAGGATCAAATGTCAGTCGTTCCAAGTCAGAGATCTTGTCCTAAAGCAGAATCAGAAGAACCTTCTAGATCAAGAGAACAAAGGAACGTTTGAACCTAACTAGTTGGGTCCCTTTGTCATCACAACAAGCTACAGATCAGAAGCATACCAACTGTCAACCCCTGAAGGTGAACCCTTGTAGGAGCCAACTAATAGCTTGCATCTCAAAAAGTTTTATGCCTAGTCTTGAAGGGTATAAAATCTGAAAATACAAAAAATAAAAAAATAATCAAAATCCAAAAAAATGAGAAAAAAGGATTGAAAAAAGTAAAGAAAAAAATTTCCCTCTAGTGAAAGCCACTTCGGTGGCGCGTTGGGTAAGTACCTTGGTGAAAACCTGGCAAACAGGGGCCTTGCACAAATAAATCACCTCCATCTATTCTTTGGCTCTTTGGACCTAACATTCTTTGCATCACCATTTATCCATCACCCTCTTCCTTATCATGGCTTGACATTGTGAGGTATCATGAACCCTTTAGCACTACTTGGCATATTCCAAAGGTTAGTTTGCCCTGCCTATATTGAAGTAGTCTAACATGTCACACTGGGGGCATTTCATTATAAATCATATCGGGTTCTTGTATATCTTGAGGTCATTGGAAATCTTGTCTTGAAAACACCAAAAAATTTCATAAAATCTTATCTCATCAGAAAATCCAAAAACATTCATAAAATCTTATCTCATCAGAAAATCCAAAAACATTCATAAAATCTTATCTCATTAGAAAATCCAAAAACATTCATAAAATCTTATCTCATCAGAAAATCCAAAAACATTCATAAAATATTATCTCATCAGAAAATCCAAAAACAATTGCAAAATCCTATACAACTAAAAGAGAAAAACATCCAGAAAACATCAAAAACCCTAAAAAGGTTAAAATATCAAAAATACAAAAAATAGTACCCTTATTGAACTATGTCATCTCTGAGCTTGAATGTAGGAAAGGCCATCATTGATGTGCCACCAAGATACCCTAGGTCAGTCCTTTAGGATTCCATCATAATAATCTAACGTCTTTCATATGTTCATATCTTCATCTTGTAAATAAGTCGAGTTAGTTGAACTACATGGTCTCTGCGTGTATAACATAGGCAAGGCTTATCTTTGATCAATCCTCGAGGCCCCTAGGATAGGTCTTTAGGTTAGGTTCTTGTTAGAAACTCAAAAATTCTTGAAAACCCCAAAACATCCAAATATCTCATAAAACCCCAAAACATTTGTAAAACTCTCGAAAACCAAAAACATTCAAAAAATTGAAACTCCTAAACATTATAAAATATTCAAAAGACCTAAAAAGCCTCAAATATCTTCGAAAAACCCTAAACAATGTCAAATAATTGAAAACATAAACATTCACATAAACTTTCAAAAAGACCAAAAATACCAAAAACATTGAAATATTCTAAAAAATCCAAAACCACCCATCCCATCTCGCTTTCACCTGAAATAAACCTTCACCCATAATAAATCAATTGTCGCCTTCAACCTTTGGAAAAACAAGTAGAAAAAATGCATAGCAAGTTGTAAAGTGTGAACCTAAATGTCAAAATCTAAAGTCTAAATCATAGGTAAATGCGTCAGTGAAGCTTATATCAACGATTCATCTTAGCATCATCATCCTAACATAAAACAACCTATGGTCAACATGTCCTAGGATGCATCTTTCCTACTATGGACATCACTATCATATACCACCTTAGCTAAACTTAAACTAGGCAAGAGATATAGATAACATTGGTTATTTGTCTTTGATCTTTTCTTGTGATTTATCTTCATGATCCATTTTGAGGACCTCTAGATGATGTCTATGAAAATGATTTAGAGAGAAAGGAATGGGGAATCAATTATTATATTTCATTTTTTGTGCTTGTGGGTATTCTTGTAAAATAATCTTGGCGCATACTTGCTTAGTTGTGTGTAGGGAAGTCGTTTAGAGTATGTTGTTGACTATGGCGTATGCTTTGGTCCAATATATTTTAAGCTTATAACTTACATTACAATGAGGTTTTCGTATGTCAAGGTGTGAACAATAACTATCCTATTTTTTTGTCGAGTCAAATTCCATTACACTAGATATAACGTCATCCTGGTTATCAATACCTTGATGCATCGTGTCTGTGTTATATCAAACAATAAGGAACGACGAAAATACCAATCTCGAAGTGTGAGCATCTCATCATCCTGCATTTCATCCTCATTTTGCATGTCTCATCACCATCTCTAATAAAGTCTCGAAGGATCATAGAATTGTTGGAATTTTTGAATCAGTCATCCAAATCAATGGTCAATTCATCCATCTTATTCTTCTTATTCTTCTATCCTTACTAACATTTCTATCCAAGCATCAAATCTATGTGATCTAGATCGAAATATACATGAGGCTACCCATAGTTGATGATTGTCTATACATCATGAAATCTGTCTACATCAACATCTGAGCTTTCCAGGAACTATTTTTCATCCTCTTTACCAGCAATCCCTCTTTTGCTGGGGCATAGTGGGGCATCTATATCATCTTCAGCTCAACAATATGAAAAGTTGTAGCTGTTTTATTCAAAGCAACTTGAAATCTCAAGCATCTCATGCATACATCTTATTTTCACCTATTGTGAGCCTGATCGAAACACTTTATTCTCCGATCAATCTCTCGAGGGGGCAACCAACCATCTTTTGATCATATCAATATCAAATCATCGAACGAACTTTGTTCCTAGCCTTGCTAGTAAATCTTGATCAATCTATCAAATCAACCGTCGTGGGGATATATCTTTCCCTACGAATCCTCGTGTTATTAAGCAATATCCTTGCATTGTGAATCCTCAACAATATTATCAATCAATCAATCAGATCAATCAACTTTGGCTTGGCTATCAACATCTAAAAGAGATAATCGATATCCATTTTTGCATTGTCATCAACATCAACCTTTGAACCAATGCAACGAGTACATTGATTCAAAGAGGGAAAAATGTAGACACTTAAAAATGTCTTGATAGATCACATTAGCTAACTAACATCATTTCATCCTAAAACCCATCATCTTTTCGCTTAATTGATTAAATTAACCTAGCCAATTTAATTAATGGCATCATTTTTGTCCATTAACCTAATTCATCAATTCAGGTTAATTCACTCCCCCTTTACGGTAACATTTCATCTCATTAAATTAAATAAATCAAAACATTTAATTTAATTCCCTAAGTCATCTTATTTAATTAAATAACCCTAAGCTACTTAATTAAATATCATTTGATCTCTCCCCCATTCATTAAATCATTTAATTTAATGAATACCCCTTTAAATCTTCTAATCCCCTAATTATGCAATTAAACCTTGTTTAATTAAGAATTAAACTAATTTTCCTCTAAAAGGGGAATATCCCCATGGAATATTCCTTATCCCCTTTTTGCACAATTACAAATTTCTTTTAATTTGCAAAATTCCTTTTTTCCTCACCCAAATGAATATTCCAAGGAATATTCTTATTCCTCCATCATTTGAAAAAGGAATATTTTCACTTAGCTTCTTAAATAAGTTTTAACCTTTAACCTTTTGAACAAGTCACCTTTGACCTATGTGAGCAGGTCAAAAGTGTGTTTGTTTGAGGCAAGTGTGAACCCTTGATTAAATCTCATCATGCATTCTCATCAGTTGATTAGAATCCATGATCAATGCCTCTCATCTCCTTCATCTTCAACCATTGATTAATCTTTTCAATCCCAACCCTCCATTTCTCATTTGATTTCCTATAAATAGGTCACTATTTGGAGACAAATGGATCCATCTTTCAATTGCAAACTTATGTTGTTGAACTCACTTGCATTCACACTCATCTTTTACTCACTTTTATCTTGCTTTAGTTAATTTTAAGTTGCATAATAGCTTAAAGCATCCATTAATGGCTTCCATGCATCCATCTTAGTTTGTATAGAATTAGGGTTTCCATCTTTTAGCTTAAAATTAGATTAGATTAGCTTAGCTATAGCATAATTAGAACATTTGTAGCATAAAATCATGTTAATTTAGCTTGCATCATGTTCATTAGCGTAAAATAGGTTTTCATCCATTTATCACAATGGTTTCATCGATTCTCTTCCATAGAATCGACTGAAACAGGCTCACTAATCACAGGATTGGGAAAGGGTTGTCATTTCACATCAACACAACAACAATTCCAAAACAGGATAAGTTTCAAATGGGTTAGAGTAGGAATTTAATTGTTTTATAGTTTGTAATTTTTAGTTTGTACAAATGCTTAGTTTAACTTTTCAATTTGAATGATCTTGTTTGGTAGATGTAGGTTTATTTGGGTAAATTATGCTTCAATTCATCATGGATTAAGCATAATCGATCCACACTGACAATCCTCATCTCACATTATCATATTTTACTCTTAGATCTTTTTTATTATTGTTTTAAGTTAGATCTCGCATTTAGACCTTCGAGATCATAACTTTTTTCCTAGATCTCTATTTTATATGATTTTTGTGGCATCAAAAAGGTATTGAGGAGCTCTAGCATTGTGCACATACACCTTTTCTAGTTTTAGATCCAAGTATATTTATAGTGTAGAAAAATGTATCCCTTTACATTTTTACACTTGTTTGGGGCCTCCTAATTAAATTGGACCTAATAATGCGTTAATTTAGTGTTGTAATATGTATCCCTTTATATGTTCACACTTATTTGGGTCCTCTTAATTAAATTAAGCTTAATTATGCCTTAATTAGCCCTTTTATTCATTTACATGCCTAATAAATTACATTTTCTGAAGGGGAAACCCGACAATAATTAATGCTGATACATAACACTTTGCCTTGAGCAATGTGTGTTCCAAGAATAGGGACTTGGGACCCATTCACCCATGGGAGAATGGGTCTTCCCTATACCATTGGACCTAAATTTAAATTATGTTAGTGGTATTTGAACATCTTCAAATCCATAATTCAATGTCAGCTTATGATATTTGAATTTTGGGAAATTAAGGATACATACTTATAAATCCAAGGTCATTTCACTAAGTTTCATCGAGCATTTTCATGATCAATTTTATGAGAAATTTATGAGAATTCTTCAAGAAATCAAAAGAATTCAAGAGAAGATATATCAAAAATTTATTGCAACATTCCAAATCTACTCATCATGTCAAAGTCTTCTTGCATCATGCATGTTTTTGGAGCTAACATTGTGATGTAGGTTTCAAGATCAATTGAAGCATTCAAAAGAATCAATTCAAGTATCAAGATCCATATCCAATTCAGCCATTTCATGCAAGTTGCAGACCTTCTAAGATCTCCATTATCAAAGGTTTCTACAAGGGTTTGTTGAGTGGTAACATAGCATTGTTCATTCTTCAAAACTCTTTCATTTCAAGGTTTGATTACCAAAATAGGGTTTGACCAAGGAAAACCCCCATTCACCCAAAAATAAACAATTTTCTCTCTTGTATGTGTGATTGTAGATTTAGGTTGAAGAAGGATTGAAGACGTTTTGAAGTGCAAGATTGAAAAGTTGTAAAAGTTTTCTGCAAAGTTGTTGTCAAATCATGGAATCTCACCTACAAATCTGATTTTTGGCTTTTTGACACTTAAACCTGGATAAATTAGAAGCTATATATCAACATCAGAGGCTCTTAAAAGTTGTAGAAAAACCCCGTCAAAAGGCCCATTTTCCCCATGGGAAAATGAGTCCCAATCAACCTTTAGAAACTTCCTTTTGGTGACTGCTAAACACATTTTTTCCCTTCTCATTTCTGAAATCTATTTTTTGGTTCTACTAATATTGAGTTTAAAATTGTTGTTTCAAGTGTTAGATTGCATTCTGGAGTTGACTTGCATTTTTTAGTTTTCCTCCCCAAAGTGTTGTTTGACCTTGACCCCCATCCTCAAAGCATAAGGACACCTATAGATTCACCTAAGGGTTGTTATTCAATTCATTTTGGGGATCTCATTTCCTAATGAAATAGTGAGAAATAGGTGCATTGTAACCCCCTTGTTATCATTAATTTAGATACCTATTTTTCACCTTTTCATTTTGGTGAACCTGACTTTTGAGCATCATAACTTGTTGATTTTGGAGTCCATTTTCAACCCTAGATCTAGTTTTTTCATTCATTTTCATTGCATTGCATTGATTTGCATCTCATTTAGGGTTTTAGGTTTGCACTTTTGCATTCTTTAAAATATGGAAAATTAAAAAATCTATCATTTTGAATAGTGTTTACATAACATTACATAATCAGTCACTTAAAATAGACAATTGAATCAAAATTGCATCTCAAATTCGGTCTTTGTACTTGTCATTTAGCATTATTTTGCACTTACATATATACCTCATTTTCCATAAATATGAAACTATAACCTACTGTCTGAAACTAGAATCTAAAAACCATAGAAATCACCTCAGAAACCTATAAATTGATTTTTAAAAACCTTGAAGTAAGACCCATTCACCCATGGGTGAATGAGTCCTTGATCAGGGCTTTTTCTAAATTTTTGAACATCAAAAACACTAAATTATGCATCCCATATTTTTGTATTTAGTTTGCTGTTTCAGTTTCCAAATTTGTTGTTATTTGAAATTGTTCACATTAAGCTTAATTTGTCAATTTTAGTGCATTGTTTGAATTCAAAATTGCATCTAAAAGATATAATTTTCAGGTTTTTGCATAACATAATAAAAGAGTTATCTTGCTTTAAATATGAACATTTCTTTTACATACTTGCATCATACTTTACATTCTAGGGTGTTTGGTTGCATTTTACCTATTATCCATTTTGGGTGCACCTTGGGTTTTTGAAACTTGTATGAGCTTCACAACTTGGTGTCCTATTACCAATATTATCGTGAGACGTAGTTTGAGAGTCATGTCATCCTGCGATACATCACTTGTCGCAGATCTTAGGTTTTCTAACTCTTTCACTCTTACTATTGACACTAATCCACCCACTATGGACCATGCCATTACCACTTCATTTCCCATGACTTCCCTACCCACAACCAATGTGAATGATGTTAATAAAATGATTGCTAATGTCCCTCACAAGAACCTTAGAAGAATGGATTGAGAGTTAGAGATGTTGCAAAACTTTGTAAATTCTGAATCCATTTCCACTAATACAATTCCTAGGATACAAAACATAAGAAAGTTAATTAAAATTGAGCAAGGAATAAAAATGGTGTGTATCCTTGATCACATCATGCAACATCATATAATAAATAAAGAGAAGAATACTATAAACCCTTCAGTCAACTTCATTGAAGTTGAACCTCGTAAGGGCCTAACCAAGATGTCACTTGACATTGCTATCTCACAAAATGACATACTTAAACATGCACCTGATGGTCAGCTTTACATAGCTTGAAGAATGAATGACAAGCCTACTAATGAGATATTAATTGATCCCATTTGTGTAGACAATGTGATCATTAAAGAATTCTTATTTGTGCATGTGCTTTATCAAGATACTTATGAAAACCGAAAGCATGGATTAAAACACATAATGGTTTTTCTTGTCCTATGATAGGTTCGATAACTCTTCCTCTAAAAGTTGGACTGGAAACACTAAGTGTCTCACTTTTCATCATCCCATCGTTAGACCAATTTTGTGTGAAGTTAGGCTACCCATGCCTTTGTTCCATGAAATTTGTCTTGTCTGTAGAGCATAAATGCTTAAAGTTTCCATTTGGAAATGAGATCTTTACTATGCACCATAGTGGCTTTAATCCAATGTCTTCCCATGGGAGTTTCTCATTTGATTTATTATGGCCCAAACCTATGGAACCAATTAGGCCTCGTGAGGACTTCTTTTTCAAATCTTATCAAAAATTTAAGGCAAAGCACATAAAAATATTATCCCTTACCAATATGCCTCAACCCACGATTGAGCCTCCTATCCTTACTGAAACCATGATTGAACCAAAAGCCCTTCCAAGTAACTAAGACCAAAATATGACAAATCCTTCACTCATTTCCTATAAGAGAGCACAAGATAACCAAATAAGTCTTGTTGTGCCTCCTAAAATCAAACAAGTTTATAAAGCTAAAGAGAAAGTGGTTGAAAAACCTCCCATGGTTCCTTTCGTTCCTCCCTTAAGGAAAGAAAAGAAACCTATGGTTGATTAACCCGCTCCTACACAATTGAAACTTAAAAACTGAATGAAAAGAAACCAAAATTCTAGAGAGCGTAGGTGTAGAAATTGTGCTATTGCTCATTTGTTGCAAGAAAAAGAAGAAAAAAAAAACATAGAAAACCACAATCTAAACTTACCTCAAGCAATGCAGGATGATTCTCCACCTTTACCAAAACAAGAAAATCCTAAATCTCGATCACAACAAGAACAAGTGCTATCTTCTATGGATATTATCATTAGACCCTTTGTTGTGATAAACTTAGATGATGGCAATGAAATTATAAAAAATGATGAGGAAGTGCATAAAGAGCTGAATTTATTGTTTTCCTCTTCCACGAGCTTAAATGATAACAATCGTGACAATCCTCCTACAAAGAGTGATTCACCGCATGTTGAACTTGGTTATTGTCCTAGTTTGGCACTTGACATTCTCCCTTTGGCTAGTTGTCCACCTTCCGTATATGATGAACAAGATTGGGATGAGGACGACCTGCTATAGGTTGACTTGCATGTGCCTTACTAGTCTTATCTTTATTTTCTTTTCATGTTCTTTATGTGATTACACGTGTGTAATGTGATCCCCTGTATTGTTCTATTTTATGTGTCTTCATGTTCATTCCTCTATTTGTATCTACATTATTCTATATTTCATAAACCTTTTATCTTTTCTTTTGTCTAGTGTTTTCTTTCTGAGGATGATGCAAGGAATCGAGAAATTTAGGTATCTTCCATGTTGACCCAAAATATATATTTTTTCGCACTCTATGTGTCATTCATCCTGTTCTGCAAGTATTTGGGGAACAATGATGTTTTTGAGATATATAATATCATTGTATTAAAGACATACACTGACCCTAAATCCGTGGATCCCTTATGTGTTTGGGATTTTATTTTGTGGGCAACCCCTTCCTTTTCATGATGTAGCTTCATTTGGAAACATATTCTTGATATAGGGATTTCTAAATAAGCTCTCATGTCTTTATCATTTATCATTTGCTACTTTAAAGCTCACAACAGGGTGTTTAGCAACCTCTTTAAAGTGGGGGCATGCATTGGCATTATCATTTTGGAGATCTTTGACTATATCTTATGTTTCATAGTGCAATATTCTTACTTCTTGCGACGTGTCTTCTTCTTGGTGGTGTCATTAGGTTTGAAGTCCTCCAAGAGTGTGACCTTTCTTGGCATATGACTTTCCTCTTAGTGGTGATGCTACACATTACATTCCCTAAGTTGTGAATCTTGTATCCTATACTTGTCCTCTCTTGGAGACATTAGGCATGATGTTCCCTAAGAGGAGACCTTACATGAACTAAGAAAAATCCCTTTGAACATTTCTTATCCTATTTGCATTTTGTTCATAAGTGTTTAGCATAACACAACTTGCTAACCTTGTGAAGCTTGAAGTTACAACCTTTATCATGGCCATCAAGCATAACACACTTCACTTGCTTCCGGAGCCTTGTTTGTTCATAAGTGTTTAGCATAATACAATTTTCTAAGCCTTATGAAGCTAAAAGTTTGTATTGTGTGGTGCCTTATTAAAGTTATCAAAGGTATAGCTTTGGTATGGTATGGGAGCCTAATAATATTCTATCATTTACCACTCTTGGGGGCTCACCTAGTGGACAATGAATTTCACTAGCCCGTGTGAGTGTGCATTGTTTATTTGAATAGTGGACAGTGAGTTCCACTTGTAATTTTTTTGGAAAAATAGCCGAGGTGTGATCCACATGGAGTTGGACAGTCGAAGCTTGATCCACCCCCTTTTTTTTCTCTTCTTTCTTTCTTTCTTTTAGTCTTTGGCATTGTATGATTGAGTATCTTGTCATTGTTGCATATATATGTTTAACATATGCATGTGTCTCCTTGTGCCTTTGTTGGTTTTTCCATGAGATTTTAGATCTTGGGGGCTTGATCATGTCCTCCTTGATCTTTGTTGTCTTATCCTTCCAACGATTATACAATTAGACCTCTCTTATTTTTCTACTTTAGTGCGAGTTTAAAACAAGGTCATCCTCTCACTAAAGTGGGGGCTAAATGTAGTGTAGAAAAATGTATCCCTTTACATTTTTACACTTGTTTGGGCCCTCCTAATTAAAATGGACCTAATAATGCCTTAATTTAGTGTTGTAAAATGTATCCCTTTATATTTTCACACTTTTTTGGGCCCTCTTACTTAAATTGAACTTAATTATGCCTTAATTATTCCTTTTATTCATTTACAAGCCTAATAAATTACATTTTCCAAAGGGGAAACTTGACAATAATTAATGCCAATACATAACACTTTACCTTGAGCAATGTGTGTTCCAAGAATACGGAATTGGGATCCATTCGCCCATGGGTGAATGGGTCCTCCCTGGACCTTTGGACATAAATTTAAATTATGTTTTTGGCGGTATTTTAACATCTTCAAATCCATAATTCAATGTCGACTTGTGATATTTGAATTTTGAGAAATTAAGGATACATACCTATAAATATAAGGTCATTTCACTAAGTTTCACTGAGCATTTTCATGAGCAATTTTATGAAAACTTTATGAGCATTCTTCAAGCAATCAAAGGCATTCAAGAGTAGGTATATTAGAGATTTATTGTAGCATTCAAGATCTATTCATCATGTCAAAGTCTTCTTGCATCATGCATGTTTTTGGAGCTAACATTGTGATGTAGGTTTCAAGATCAATTGAAGCATTCAAAAGCATCAATTCAAGTATCAAGATCCACATCCAATTTAGCCATTTCATGCAAGTTGCAAACCTTCTAAGATCTCCATTATCAAAGGTTTCTACAAGGGTTTATTGAGTGGTAACATAGCATTGTTCATTTTTCATTCCTTCTTTCATTTCATTACTTCATTTCAAGGTTTGATTACCAAAATGGGGTTTGACAAAGGAAAACCTTCATTCACCCAAATTTTTTTTTTTCTCTCTTGTATGTGTGATTAAAGAATTGAATACCTTTTGAAGTGCAAGATTAAAAAGTTTTCAAGGTTATAAAAGTTGTCAATTTTTTTGTCAAATCATGGAATCTCACCTATAGATCTGATTTTCGGCTTTCCAAAACTGAAACTTGGATAAATCAGAAGCTAAAGATCAACATTAGAGGCTCCCAAAAGTTGTAGAAAAAACCTAACAAAAGACCCATTCTCCCATGGGCGAATGAGTCCTAGTTAGCCTTTAGAACTACCTTTTAGTGACTGGTAAACACATTTTTTCCCTTCTCAAATCTACAATTTGTTTTTTGGTTTTGTTAATATTTAGTTTAATATTGTTGTTTCAAGTGTTAGATTGCATTTTGGAGCTGATTTGCTATTTTTTAGTTTTTCTCCCCAAAGCGTTGTTTGACCTTGACCCCCATCCTCAAAGCATAAGGAAACCTGTAGATTCTCACATTGAGTTGATTCACATAAGGGTTGTTAGTTAATTCATTGTGGGGATCTCATTTCCTAATGAAATAGTGAGAAATAGGTGAATCATAACCCCCATGTTATCATTAATTTAGATACCTATTTTTCACCTTTTCAATATTCTATTCAGATTTTTTATATTTGCATTCTATTTAATTACTTGGACATCTTGACTCCTAAAGAGGCTCCATATTTTTTGGGAATACTTCATTTGAAGTATATATCATATTTATGGGTTTCTAATTGTTGTTGAAGGTTTCAATCTTTGTAATTTTGGATATTTATCATAGTTTTTTATGGGTTTTTCATTTGATCCTTCTTTGATAATGTTGAAAAGGGGAAACTATAAACAATGGAGAAATGGTTTCATAAAAAATATTCATTGGATTTATATGTTGCCACAATTGTATGGTCTCGTTACCCCTCCAAGTACTGATAGTAATAAATTTTATTGGAATTACAAAAGGGATCATGTCTTAGGAGTCATTTCTATGCATGTTGGTCGTGACATTTTGAATGCTATTGTTCATTTTGGGTGTACACATTCTCTTTGGACTAAAGTTTGGGAGATATATGGAGATCTTGATACTCAACTATTCCCAAATGATCCTATTTTATATTTTCTTGTGCCTCTTCATATTTCAAATAGGATACCATAATATGACTATGATTCTATTTGAGAGTTTGATTATGTGGAGTACTTTGAATCTTCGGATGAGGACGAGGTTTCTTTAGATGCTCCTTCTCCTTCAAAGGCAGTTGTGGTACCCTCATCATTAGTGATTCCTTGTATAGAGTCATTGATTGAGGCTCCCATAATTACTATTTAATAGGACCATTTATCTTCTATTGTTGATTCATTGATAATTTCTAGTGATTCATTCTAATAGGTATCTCATTGTTTTCCTAATTGGGATTCCTATATATCAGATATTGCATATTTATTTGTGGAATCTCACATTTCAGTTTTTAAGGATAAATTTGAGGGGATATCTCTCCTCTTTGATGATATTCATTATATAAATTCTGTCAAACCATCATTGTCTTTCGAAATTGTTCAACATCAGTTTCCATATAATCTTGGTTTGTCACCTTCTTCAGTGATTGGGAATTGTGACATTTTCATCTTTAGTGGACAAGGGGACAGATGAGAATATTTTAGAGACATCATCATACATATTTATGCTTCAATTCCTATTAAGAATGAGAAGAATTCTAGTATTTTTCTTGGTTTTATTTCTTCTAAAAGGGAGACAAGTTGTTTGTTGACATTGCATCATGTTTTATCTTTAGGAACTCACCATTTTTGTAGGATATTATAAATTTTTGGGGGCTATATAGTCTCTCCCTTTCCCTCTTATGGAGGGGATTTTGTAATGTATCTTCATGATGGATGTTGTACTTGGGGGTATCGTGGATTCATCCATCTTTCATCACTTGATTGTATCTTTTATCTCTTTTAAAGAGGGGGGTTTTCCCATGTGTTTTTTCTCCTTTTCTCCATTTATGAGAGATTGAATTGGTACATGGTTACCTAAAATGGCCTCATATCCAAGTCCCATCCTTGCATATTTGCATAATAATCTTCTCCCTAAGTTGTAATTAAGGGGGGTGGTGTAAATATCTAATTTAACTAACTAGTTAATTAGTGGGGTCCCATTTATATGTAAAGTCCACTTAGGTCCTAGACATATTTCTACAAGTTTTAGTTGTCTAGATAAGATCTTATCCAATATAATTTGAAATTTTATTTAATTCTAGTGTCTTAGGTCATTTAATAATGACATGTCATTTAATGTTTTTCATTAGGTAGTTCATCACACCTTGTCTATATAAGAAATTCCATTGTACAATTTTGTAACATACCTCATCATCATATTTGATATATATTAATATCAACCAAGATAATTTATTGCATACTCTTTTGTAGAAGATTTTCATTATTTTGTATATGGTCTTAGTTATTGAGGTAATATTCAAATCCTATAATAACCACCACCAAACAATCAAAAAGATTATCAAAACATGAATCCTCCAAAAGGACAACCAAGAAAAAATAACACTAGACAAAAGTACACTCCCAAGTAGAGGAGATAATTGAGGCAACCTTGAACAAGTTAATTTAAAACAATCTTATCAAGATTATAGAGCTTATATAATATGATGAAACCCAATTAAAACCCTCATGGTACAATAGAAAAGATTAATATGAATACCATAGGATAAAGGGTCATAAAACACCAAATTGTATTAAATTGATAAATCTCATTTAAGATTTTATTGACCAAGGTGACATCATTTTTGAGGATCATCCCAACAATTCATCCAAAAATAATCACATCAACAATATCCATAGCTCACATAATGAGAAATTTGGCATATATCAAAATACTTTTCTCAAGCATGATCAAAATCATCCATCTATGTCTAGAAATGGCTCATCCCAAACTAATTACATTAACAACATCCCTAGTCATAATATATCTACCTCATTTGACTATAATAGGTCATCTTGAAGAAGATTTTCTACAAGAAACCTCCATCTCTCCTTCCAATCCATCATCCCTAGAAAATTCGAAACATCAATTCACACCATCCCCATCAAATAAATCATCCAATAATGACACCTTTCAATATTTTATCCAAGGTCTATCCACAATAGATAATCATGAAATCCAAGCTAATATAATCATTGATACAAGACAAATATATGATCAATAAATCCTAGACCAAACACTGTCACTCCCTCCATCACCTATCATGCCCACTCCAAATAATCCTATTCAAAATATATTATCACCATACTAATATATTGGGTGATCCAAGAGTTCCTTATTTATACCCTACTATTAGAATCATATCTATGTCAAGAAAATAATCCAAAGCATAAAGAAGAATGCTCTAAAATGAATCAAGGTCAAGTTACTCAAATCCTCCAATCTCATGCTATCATTTATCAAGATACCATCTCTATAGAATCCCATAATGAACCCATCATCCCTTTCCATTACATTCATAATCCTATAATCCATTTCTATTCTATTCATGATTTTATCTTTCCTTTTCATACCATCCATTATACCAATTTTTTTTTGACTCCATACATATTCTAGTAACCTAAAATTATGCAAATGAGAAACTTGCTTCCCCTAGACACGTAGATGATCTCCTTGTTCATCCAAAATGAGTCTTTCTCTCTAGACATATTTGAAAATGATGAAACTATAACCGAGTTCATGTGAATCCATGATGATATTCCAACAAATGACCATGAAGAGGGTTTTTATATAAACTTTGAGACAACACCATATTTTGAAGAAAAAAGAGAGTCCCTTACTCTTAAAACTCATGTCAAATATATTGATCAATAAGCTACTATGAATCAAATCAACATCCCATAGAATCATGAAGCAACAAGAATGAAGATAAAGAAAGCACTAGTATTCTATTAGCTTAGATCACTCACTTTTGTCAAAGACATTTTTCTTACTAAAGAGAAGATAACCACCATTGATGATTCCAAACAATACAAAGAAAAGTTAGCATCTTGTTTCCAACACAAATATTATTTTATTGCAATCGAAATTTTTCAATGGATGTAGTATCAAGGAAAAGGATTAGGCTTACATGAACAAGGTATTCTAGAGCTAGTATAATTTTTCGACAATCCTAAATATATCAAGATCTTGATCATTCATCGATCAAGAAATCTTATGATATTAGTGGTACCTCCATGATACTGGGGGTAACTTTATGTAATGCACACATCAAAATTGGGGCTATGAATAGTCCTTACAATAAGGATGTTTTCAACACTCATCCCATCCCCATAAAAAAACCATCATTCTAAAATCTTTCAATCTATTGATTGGGACCAACAAAAGAAAAATTCTTATAAATAAAAAAGATCAAATTCAAGTTTTTAAAGGTAATAAATCCAAAATTCAAAGTGTACACATAAAGTGAAAATGAATCCTAAAGAAAATTGGATCATGTAAAGTATCCAATCCAAATTATAGAACTAACAGATTTCATTCAACAACTTATGACACCCATCTAGAGTGTTCCAAGAAAGGATACGGCTCTGGTTTTTATCTCCAAGGAGGATGTCAATAAAATGGAACAAATGAAGATGTGTGCTTAGTCTACCCATGAATGGATCAACAACATTGTCGGTACTAGAAAATAGGCAATTGAAATCGTTGTAGAAATGCATAATAATTTCTTGGTTTTGAAGGAGGAAATTGATAAAATGATTGAAGATTGTACAAGCTTCTCCAAATACTATGAGACGGCGTATCACAAATTGTAGGAAATCAAGAGGCTATCCACAAAGGTCATTGAAAAGGAAGCAATTTTTCCCAAGGAGGATATTAGAGAGCCAACTTTTTGGATATACACATTGGATTTTTGGAAGGAGGCAATATCTCGGGTAATTCTTGAGATGAAGAAAAATTATTGGGTGAAACAAAAAAAATAGGTGTTCCACCTTCTGGGAGGTGGAACACAAACTAGGTGTTTAGGGAGCTAGACCTATTTCCCTCAAGTTTCACTCAAGGAAATCCTAGAGATCTCAATCCAAGGATGAAGTAGGGGAAAGAGATCTTGCAATAGGGTTGTCCTAGGGTTTGATTAGAGACTAAAGAGGGGTTCTCCACCAAGCTAGGGCTTGGAAAGACAAGAAATGAATGCAATATGCAAAGTACCATGCAAAACCTAACTAGATGACCTAGGAAATGAAACTGGAAATGAACAGAGGTGCACCTAGAAGAGTGATGAGGTCAAAAAAAGCTCCAAAACCCTAAAAAATTGTTGTTTAATGCCCACTAGAACTCATACACCCGTCTGGGCGATTATGTCCTAGACTGGGTTTTCTATGCTAAACTAGAATCTGACAGTGCTTAATATGAATCTCCTGAAACCCATAAAATGGCAATACTGGGCCTCATATGCCCAAGGTGGCATATCAGTCCCAGTATGCTTTTTCAAAGGGTTAATACTTGAATCTACTCTCCTATTTCTTCTCTTCCTGCCACACTTTGTTTTTGGATTTGAAACCCTAATTTGCAACCTGTAGGTGACTTTTGTGAAGATGACAACCTTGTGACAACTTGATGACTCTCTTCAACCTTTGTAACCTAATCTTCAAGGGTCCTTCAAGCTCCAATATTCCTAGATCTACAATCACACATGTGGAGAGAGAAAAGCTTGTAGATTTGTTAGGAAATGGGGGTTTTCCTTGGTCAAACCTTGTTTAGGTAATTAAACCAAATGATGAAACAATGAAATAAGGACATGAAACATGAAACATGGGACATGAAACATGAACAATGATACCTTGAATGATTCCTTGAAATTTAAATTATCAATCTAATCATGAAGTGGCCATGTAGAATGTAGATCTTGATCTCAAATTGGATGTGAAACAATGCTTGTAAATGGATCTTGAATACTACATTGGAAAACTAGCTCAACAACATGCTTGATGCTTGATAACCTTGACATGATGATGGATCTTGAATTGTTGCAATAATTGATGAAGAATTCTTCCCTTGAATGCCTTAGAAATGATCTTGAATACTCTTGTGAAGTCTTGTAAACTCTTGAATGCTCTTGTGAAATCAAGGTTTCTATAAGAAATGCTCTCATGGAAGTCTTAGGTGAAAATGAGTGAAATAACCATGTATTTATACTTGTTTATGCCGAATTTCCCTAAATTGCAACACTACAAGTTGACATCATATCTAGGAGGATAAAATACAGCCAAGAATTTGAATTAAATTTGATTTTGGGCCACATGGGACTCATACGCCAGAAGTGGTGTATGAGTCCCATTATGCTTAATTATGTGACACATTTTCAAAAATGCTTAGAATGATGCAACATCTAGATTGGGGCCCAAAAATATAGGTGGGACTCATATGCCTAGGGTGGTATATGAGTCCCAGATCACTAAACTTGGGCCACACAACCTAAAAAAACCTAAATTATGATTGGATGTTGGTTCATGTCGGGATTATCCTCAAAAAGATGCCTTAATTAAGGCTTGTGGATGTAAAATAAGGCCAATTAAAGCATAAAGAAGCCCAATTATTTAATAAAGCCCTAGAAAAGTGTGAAAATGTGTTACAATACTTTACAACACTCTAAATAAGGTACCATTAAGCTCATTTAGTTCACAAGGGCCCAAGACCTAATGTGAATATGTTAAGACATATTACAACAAGTTAAATCAAGGCCATGTTAAGGAGTACTTTTTCCGTTATTACATTGGGTAGATTAATAAATTTTTGCATGACTATGATAAATTTTTGAGGGACATGGTGAAAGGGACATGACTGTGATTAATATGGGTAGATATTGTGAAAGTGCGCTTCAAAAAAGCTAAGTGATGTGGAGCTAAAGTAGTAATGGAAAAAGTTTATAAAAATGGAGCCCATTAATAGCTTAGATAAATGATTTTTGGATGTTGTTGCACATTTTTTTGTCTAATTAGAGGAGGTGATAAGGCAAAAAACATCTTGTATTAAGTTGCACAATAGAGTAATGGATGAATATGCAGCTCTAGCCTATAAAGTACATGTTGCCGAAGGCCATCCAGATAATAAAGTTATAGCTCCACTCACTACTTTTGTTAAATATGTCATAAAGGGAAAAGAAGCTAGAGAAAGTGTAATTAATGATATTTTTTTGTAATTTCTAGCCAACTGTAGTATCTACCTCAAAGTGTGTGCACCTAGATTTTCTAGGAATTTTTAAGATGTATTTAATGTAAAGGTTATATTAATATATTTTACATTCTCCTAGGTTCAAGTATAACAAGTTTTTTAAATTGGGAGATAAAAGGGAGTATTTTGAAAGCATTTAATGCACCTCCAGTATTAAATGCAAATGTTATCTTGTCCATTGGTGTTGAGTTGATTTCCACCATTGATTTTTAAGCCTTCTCTAATTTATAACGGGTTGAACATGAGTTGTTGTAACAACATTTTGTGATTAATACAAGCAAAGGCATTGAAGTTCTAGTGTTTTTCTTATTGATTGCAAATGCATGCATGGTTCCTTCTAGTTTTAGTTTAGTTTAGTTTTGATAATGGAAAAGTGTTAAAGGTATTTGATAAATCTCCTGCTCATACCATTTGTAATTTTTTGATTGTAAGTTACTTTGCATGGTTAGTTCGAGTTATTTACATTATTAGTTCAACTATGAGTATTCATTTATTTTGCACCAGATATTGGATATATTTATGAATATTTGTAGTCTAAAAATCTGTAAGTTTTCCTTTGAAGATTGCACTATTTATACAACATTGTTGGTTTAAACCTAATAAAAAAATTGGTTTTATGGGGGATTTATTTATTTGCAACATCAACCATTATTATTATTGACATTAGGTTTTCAGATATAGGTTCTCTAAACCCTTATCTTTTATATTTTATTTGAAATTTGGGTTAGTTTAGGAAGAAAAGCATCACTTTAAATTTCTATATTGGATGAGAAATAAAATTTTATGTTGTAGATCTAGAAATATAGTTAGGGTTTTTACCAATCTTCAAATTTTATAAACTCTTATCCTCAGATTTCTAGCTTAATAGTGTAAGGACCCTTATGAAACCAAAAAAATATTGACCACTAAGTCGTTTTATGCAAAGTTGAGACCTAAAAATCAAAGCCTTGGGGTTATCCTTTTGAAGTTTCTTAAGTTAGATTTCCTTTCAAGAGACATGGTACTCTATTACTTTGTCTATGTTGTGAATGTGCAAAAACAATCATCAATAGTAGGATTTATTAGACCTATAGAATATTTTGACTAGGATTCAAATCTAGTAGCAGTTTCCAAAACCACTTGGGGCATATGGATATGTAAAAAACTTAGAGACCTTAACAAAGAATGTCCTAAAGATGACTTCCCATTACCAAATATTGACATCATAGTGGTTCTCAAGTAGGGCATGCAATGTTATCCCTCATGGATGGATTTTCCAAGTATAATCAAATTAGGATAGCACAATAATATCAACACAAAACAACATTCACATTCCCATGGGGTACCTATTGTTGGAATGTGATGTTGCTCAGTCTCAAGAATCCAAGATGAACCTACCAAAGAGCTATGATAGTGATTTTCCATGAATTGTTCCACACCATCATGGAAGATTATATGGACAATGTTCTGGCTAAATCGGTAACAAGAAAATAACATATATATGTGCTAGCTAAAATATTTGACAAGATACAAAAATATCAAGGCTAATCCAAAAATAAGTCTTTGGAGTCACTTCTAAAAAACTACTGCCCAAAATATAGTATCTCAAAGAGGGATCAAAGTGGGCCCTGCCAAAGTCAAGGAAATCATTGATATGCCCCCACTGAAAACTCTTTAAAAACTCTATAGTCTATAGGGAAAATTATAATCTATCTAGAGGTTCATAACATAGTGGAAAATGTCACCCATTCACGCATCTTCTTCACAACGATGTAACATTTAAATGGGATGAAAAATTTCAATAAGCATTTTAGTAGCCAAAGGATTATCTTGCATCATCGTCTATATTAATGCCGCCAAGTCTAGACAAACCTTTGATTGTATATATCTAAGAAACTACAACATTAGGATCTATTCTTGCACAACATGATGATTCAAGAAAAGGAAGAGAATTCTACTTTATTAGTCAAACCCTAGTTGGCTATGAGATTAACTGCATATAGGTAATGAGAGAGCTTGTTTAGTAGTAATTTTTTCTTCTTAAAAACTAAAAAATTATATGCTCAATCAAGTTAAGCTCATTTCAAAAGAGGATCCACTAAAATTTCTATTGTTTAAGGAAACTCTCCTAGGCTGAATGGCTAAATGGGTTATGATTTTGAGTGAATTTGACATATAATACATGGATAGAAAATCAATCAAAGTGTAGGTAATAGTGGATCAACTAGAAGAAGCACTAATATATGATAAAAAATCCTCTTGTAGCGATTTCCCAAATGAAGCAATATTCACCATTACTCCTATCCGTCAATGAAAACTATATTTTGATGGCTCTAATACTCAACATAGCTAAGGAGTAGGAATTCTCTTTATAACCCTTCAAGGTGACTACATACCTAAGTCATACGAGCTAGCTTTTTCATGTACGAAAAACATAGCTAAATATGAAGCTCTCATAATAGGGTTGAGAATGGCTATATAATGGCAAATTAAAGAATTATAGGCTTTTCGTGATTCCCAACTGGTAATGAGACAGGTCAATGATGATTATCAGATGAAAGATGACAAGTTGATTCCATACAAAAGGATGATAGATTGCTTTAAGAAATAATTCACTATCATTACATTTGAGAAAATTCTTAGGATCAATAACAGTTAATCAGATGCTATGGTGAAAATTGGGTCTTTATTGGATAACCAAATAATAGTCACAAGTGTGAGTTTCTTGTCAAACAACTATTGATGTCAACATTCGAAGTCCCTGAATTAGTTCATTTATGTGTGAAATTTTTGGTCCCAATTCCCATTGGTACCATGACATTTATATTACCTTCAAAATAGTACCATACCACCTAATCTCACTACCAACCTCAAAACAATCTTTATTTGATGATCATCCCACTTTGTTATTATTGGCAATACCCTTTATAGGAAGAGTCTCAATGGTGTGTTGCTTAGGTGTCTTAACATGGAAGAGGCTATAACTTCCTTACAAGAGGTGCATGAAAGTATTTGTGGGTCTCATTTGAGTGGTCCTATCCTTGCCAAGAAGTTTCTAAGAACTAGATACTATTGGCTGAATGTGGAACAAGAAGCAAATCAATTTATGAAGAAATATCTATAGTGTTAACAACATGGTGATCTCATTCATGCTCTAGTGCAGAAATTTCAACCCATAACTACACCATGTCCTTTTTCAAATTGTGGGCTCAACCTCATAGGAAAGATTTCACCTATGAGTAAAAGTACAAACTTGTGCCACACTTTATAAAAGAATCGGTCAACACCAAAAAAATTCTGAACTTTGACCACATAAAAATGGTCTTTATGTTTTGAATTTCAAAATGATGTAAACTACTGAAATGTAAAACTCTTGATGAAGTTTATTCCTATAATTTTTTAGATTTTTTAAAAATTGTTTTCATTTTTTTTTATCAATTTAAGAGCTTATTTTGGAATGTTGAAAATTTTAGGAAAAACGACGTTCAGTTGATGTCAAGAAATAAATTGAAAAAAACTTCATTTTCCCCTAAATTTTCTTCTCCAAATAGGTAACTTCAATATATAGTGCATGGGGAAAAAAATAAAATTTTGATGTATATTTGTCTTGTAATAACATTTCAAAGTCAAACTTGCCATAATTTGATAGATTTCATTTGACGTCAAGTAAATTGTCTACTTTTTAAATCATTTTCAAAAACAAATTATACCCTTTTGAAGATGATTCTCTCCTCTATTGCACCATATATTTTTCATTTTTTAAAATATATTTTACTATTTAAAAAAAAATTCTAATCAACCTCTTTTAATTTTAACAACCTACTTACATTATATATATATATATATATCAAAACTAATCAAAATATAAACAAGTTACATATTTGGATTCACCACTCCGAGCTCTACTTATTGTTTTATAAAAATCATTATAACTGAAGAAATACTTAGTTGAAGTTGAAAGTTTCATAAAACTTTGAAAAAGGATGAGTTGGCTGTCAAGTAGGATGCCAAGTAGACAATTTTGGCTGGACTATTTTCGACAGAGTATGTTCCAATTGAAAGGGTTTCGATTGGAACATATTTGGTTGGAAGCTTGTTGGTTGAAATATGTTTGGTTGAAATTATTCATATAAATACTTTTTAATTTTTTTTTTTCAATTCAAGGATATTTGAGAAAATACAAAAAATGACTTATTTCGACAAAAGAAGAGTTATTTTTGAAGGTACATTGATCTTCAACTTATAATTGATTATGTCACTCATTTCAAGGGTGCATTTGAAGTTATTTTTCACTATTTTTCATTTGAATATAGTTGAAAACTAAGGTTATTAGGTTATGATGTACACATACAAGAACCCACAATTTTGGATCATTCTTGCACCTGCAAACTTGTACTATGAAATTTGAAACATATGTTTCACTTCACCTAATTTTGGACTCAACTTCTTTTGTGCTTCTTTTAATATCTATTGATCATATATATATATATACTTTCATAATGCTATGAGAATACATATTAATAATATAATCCTTTTAGTCATTAATGATTAATGTCTCAATATTGACACAATAATATAGTTAAAGGATAACACACCAATGATAATGATAACAATTCCAATGAAGAACTCTTTATCAATAGGACCTTGGTTATAATTGTCAAACTAACATCAACAAAAGATTTTCCAATTTGTCTCATTATAAAGGTCTATATCTTAACCATACCTTAAGTAATCTTTTTTTATAGAAAATGTTGAGGGAAGTTCAAAGTAAACACAAATCATATAATACTAATCAAATATAAGTAACTTGAATTCCCTCAAAATCGGTATAAATTTAGTTGACTATACAATCTGTTATTAATGCCCTTAACACACCACATATTCATCCCAACACAATTGTTTCATGTAGAATAAACAACAATCAACATTTTAGTGGAAGATCACTATTTTGTTATCAATAGATGAATGCTCACAATAACTCCTTTCTCACAGGGCCTCTGAAACATGACATAAAGACACAAAATTTAAGATGATTATCATAAGTTATTGGAAAGCTAGATCTATGCATAGTTTTACTTAAGAGGGTGCATTCTACATATCCTTGGACATAGTGACAAGGGTTTCATCCACAAGTTATAACCATTTCTCCTAATGATTCTAGTTAAATGAATTGTATTCATAATTGTGTGTGTGCATATGTGGAATAACTAAAAGGATAAACAAACACACCAATGCGACATTATATTGAAGAAAACTAAATAAAAGATAAACAAACTCTCAATAACAACAGTTTCCTCAATGACATCCCATTGTCCTCTATCTCCAAGGATCTATTGTAAGCAGCATCTTGGCAGAATGGCAACTTAGAGAACGAGATTATGCAACATGCATGTCTATTGCTAAATGATGTGATATGATTTAAACTAAGATACAAAACTATGATAAATGAAACTAAAATAGCTTGTGCAAGACTATTCTATCATGATTATTATGCTAAATGATGAGGCTAAAATACTATGCTAAGCTCAAGAAAATAAGATGGCTAAATGCTAGATAGAATGCAACTATAGCAATCGCATTAAATTCACCAAATCCAAGATCGTTTCAACTCACAAAGAGGCTGTATTTATAGGGTTTTGGAGGCAATAATCTAGTTGGCAAAGATCGATGATTGAAACCAATCCTATCAAGATGAACAGTGAGAGATTCTGGAAGTTGAGAAAAAGATGGACGGTTGAGAGAATAAAGAAAGATGTTTCCTCCTACACAATCTTTTCCATTCAAAATTGAAGGAAAGTTGCCATTTGAAGAGTTAGTTGATAGTTGAAGATAAATCCCATAATTAAATAATTGAGTTATTTAATTATATGTGACAAGGATTTTAGAAGTTTCCATAATTAAATAATTAATATTTAATTATGTGTGAGAAGATGATAGAAAAGAGTTTAATTAAATATATAAAATACTTAATTAAATATGAAGTGAAGAAAGTTTCTAATTAAATATTTTAGAATATTTAATTATACGAAGAGAAGAAAGTTTCTAATTAAATATTTTAGAATATTTAATTATACGAAGAGAAGAAAGTTTCTAATTAAATATTTAGAATATTTAATTATATGTAGAGTGAAGAATTAGAAAGTGTTTAATTAAATATATAGAATATTTAATTAAATGTGGAAAAGGAATTTAGAGGAATATCATTTGAATTTAAAATTCAAACTTGTGATAATTAATATAAATAAATTATAAAATCTATTTAATTAATTAAGAGGAATATGGAAGATGGTAATAATTAAATAAAATTATTTATTTAATTAAATTAGAAGAATTAGAAAGTGAACGATATAAATAAATAATTAAATTTATTTATATGTAGATGACTTTAGAAGATTAATTAAATAATTCATATTTAATTAATTAACAAGCTTGATTAACTGTGACCATTTTTAGATGTATACAATAATCTTATTCATTTACTTCAATTCTTATTATAATTATAATTAATTCTCTCAATTCTTCAAAATATAAAGGTACAACTTTCACAAAGACTACAAGTCAACCTCATTCCAATAGTACAAAAATAACACCTAAACACGATCTTAAGGGAATGATAACTACGAGACCTATATGAGCAAGTTTAAACATACAACCTTAATAATTCTTATTCAAAAAACTCATTCCGAACCAAAAGTGAAAACTAATTTATTCTCAAAGCTTAATAATTCTTATTCAAAAAACTCATTCTGAACCAAAAGTGAAAACTAATTTATTCTCAAAGCTTAAAAATATACTCCTTCAACTTTAGAGTTTCACTTATATTTATTGTTCTATTTACTGGTTAAGACTTAGTGGTGCATTTAAAACCTATCCTCATCCTCAACTACTAAGGAGTGTATAAAAATTATCCGTAACAATACTAAAATCCCTAAGTTGTGAATGTTTAATAATTCCTACGAGATCTACTTAAAGCACCCAAAGTTCTATATTCTAAAAAGGAATGGGCCATGATTACACTCACTAAGTAGAAAATCAATACGCATGAATTCATAATTTCTCCATATCATTTGTCTACTAATTTGATTTACACTTATTGAGGTTATTCTCTTATCATAACAATTATTAACTCAATAATTTGTATCACTCACTAAACAACACTAGTAAACCTAGCTTCTAATATAAATATTTGTATTTGAACTTGCATGGGTACTATATCATATCTCCTATTTTAATTTCTTTACAATATTTCATTATTAGACAATTGTGAAGAATCAAAAGAGTAAAGGCTGAAGGAAAGGATTGTAACCCATATTACACATAAATGTGGGCATCCCCTATCATGTAGAATTTTAGGAAAGCCTCCCCAAAACACATCTAGCTATGGGTACATGGAAAATTCCCTTGAATGTAATGTGGAGGAGACCTTAATGTCTCAACACAGTTTGTTCGTTTTACAAAAATACTAGTTGATGGGGTATAAGGGTAAGTCATTGCCTTGTGGCATGGTATTTTGAGAAGAGCTTAAATGTGACTGTTGCTTAAATGTGACTATTGTGGAAGCATATGATAAAGATAAGATAATAACCTTTCTCCATATTTTCAGAATAAGTCTGCCCTATGACCTCCATTTCTCCTCCAAAAGTATAAAGGATCCCAGTTTAAAACGCCTTCATTGATATGTATGTAGAAATTGTAATAGACTCCTTTGTCATTTGCATGTAGAAATGTAGAAGAGTTTATTTTCCAAGAAATTTCCACCAATTAAACGAGTCATACCTAAAGGAGAGAAAAGTAGTGTATTCATTTCAAAATTGTTCATTCAATATGAGATGCTGGAAACTAGAAATGGTTAATAATTGTAGGCCTAAAGCTAATTCATTCATATAGTTGTAGAAAATGCATATTACTTTCCACCAAAACATGAGTTGGCTGCCTGTTAACATATAAAACCATAAGCAATTGCCAAAGTAACAAGAGCTGCAGGGCAGCGAAGTTCTTGCCAAAGACTGGCAGAACAGTTTTGGCCTAGGAAAAATGTTAAAAATTAAAGAGTATGTTGTGCGAGGTTTGAGGCAGTCTTAGAAAATTGTTTTCTTGTGCTCCTAATCTAACAGTGAAACAAAATTATATGTAGCCTGAGAAGTTGGTTACCAGTAAACTGAAAATAGCAATTCATTGTAAGCAAACATTCATACAAACATTGTGCTCCTTGCATTTGCAAGTTGCACAGGGGTTTCAAGTGCTGCATTACATCCAGGGAAAATGTTGGTAGGACATTTCAATGCACTTCTAGAACCAGCAGGCTTGACTAAGGTAGAGCCACTTCTAGAACTAGCAGGCTTGACTAAGGTAGAGCTTGCGCAACTCAAGGTGCATCAAGAAGCACAAACCATTGTTGCTGCTAATTGCAATTTGATTGCCAACAATGTTCACTGATAAATCGACCACAACAACAGCTGTAGAAAATATTGCAGTAATCTCCACCCAAAGAGACATACAAAGAGTTTCTACATGGACAAGTAGATGGTCTGATGACTGCGCTTGATATATTCTCTTAGGTATTCAATAGATTCTAAACATTGCACTGCAAATTCAAAGGTAAAGTCAAGATTGTCATTGGTGAACACAAGATTTCCACAGTCCATGGAAATTATATAATGATTTTTTGGAAATAGCTGTGTGTAATTGATGCAAAAAAAATTACCCAGTTGTTTCAAGAAAATTGTTGCATAAGATTTTAATTGTTTATATTATCATCTTGTGTGTGAAATGTTCAGTATTATAACACTATGTCGCTCTATCCGAATTTGAATTGATTACAAACTCTAGTGCTTTAGCATTCAAAGGATGGGCATATTTAAATCCTATTCCAATCAATTAGATAGGTCAATTGTGATTAAAATAGTCCAATAAATACTCTCAAATAAAAACTTTGAATGTATTATGTAGTCCATGCAAGACACTTAATGAAAATATTCATTGGATACACTATGCTCGATGTTTTCTATTGATCGAAAGTGTCATGAAACTGTCACTCCCCTTTGTTGTCTATAGGTCATTTTAGATAGTGGTTATATTTTGTTGACTGTATTCATATTTTTGCCTAGCAGTAATTCTATGGTGCTTGATAAGAATACACTTATTAAACATAAAAGAATGCTTAAATCTTATCACATTATGACTAGCCACTATAACTATTTGTTCTATATTTCTCTGCAAGTAACACAGTCATTGTAAAGTTTGAAGTTTCATCTTATAGTAAGTTTCCTGATATCACTATCATCTGCCAATTCAGAGGCACAATATACAACTATTTTTTCTGCCTTGCTTTGTTTGAATCGAATTTGATGACCTGTTGTAACCTTTAGATTTTGGAAATTCCATTTCATAGTATTCTAATGATGTGCTTTAGGGTTTGCTAGGTTCTGGGTTACCATTCCCACAGTATAAGCAACATCTGATCTTTTCCATACTGTTGATAACATCAGGATGCTAATAGCATTCTGATATGGAGTGACAAGGTTGTGCTGTAGTGATAACTTAAACCATTAAAAAAATTTAAGTAGCATGTTGCTAGTTAAAATAAATAATAGTGTAATTTGTATTTGCACAATGTCAATGAATTTGGATCCAAGAATACACATTGAACGATTGCACATGTCTATGAAATCAGAGAAAATAGACCAAAAGGACAAAATGTTGTCCAATCTTTGCCAAGAAAACCCATAAATTTTACCAATGATGTGATATAGTTTTGTACAAACAATGTAAATTTAATTCCAATAATGTAATATATCCAATGATCTGAGATTGCAAAGGAATACCATGCTACAATTGTCAGTCTCACCTTAGCTCCAAAGTACGAGTAAATTGAATCTATTGGTTGTGAGGTCAAGTCCATCCAATTGTATGGCCATTTTTGCAAAAACTCATTCCTCTGATTTTCATCTGTATAAGTTGAAAATGGATTTGTTGTTGACTCATGACTAAAACCCAAATAAAAGCATCCATTAACAAAAGCCAACAAAGTATTTGAGAATCACACACCATGTAGGGGGAAACCCGGGGAATACTCTTTGACAAAACCCTTAGTTTGCAGTCTTTCAATCAAAGGCTCCTCAAATTTCCATTCAATGTCTTGATATTCTTCAACAATAGTTATAGTTAAATTTACATGTACACTGGACTCATTAACTTACATGAATTAACAGATAAAATTAAGATTCCAAGGGAAGATGGACTTTGACTCTTGTTTATTGACACAACAAAAGGAAAGTACAAATAATACAGTATATATTGATTTCAAGAAACTTTAGTCTATTGTCTCCCTACATGGACATCCAACAAATATCTTTACTACCCATACTATTTGTTGCTTTTGATGATGGTTTTTTATCTGTGTGTTGTGTCTTAACTTGCAATGAAGAAGAAACAAATAAAGTTTGAATTTTCATCTTATAGTAAGTTTCCTAATATCACTATCGTCTGCCAATTCATAGGGACAATATACAACTGTTTGTCCTATACATAGTCACATCTTTGTACAACTATTGAAGTTAAATTGTGATATACAACTAGAGTAAACTGCCTAATAACTATTTATGGAATTTACCAACAATCAAACTCTAGGGGTGCTCTAACCATTTTTAAATGGATGTATTTGGAGTGTCTGAAGTCTTGGTGCTTGATAAATAGATGTTGTTCACAAAAACAAAAGTGTAAAGAGAGTTATGTATGTCTAAGATGTTCATGAAGTTCCAGGAGGTGTGTGTGCGTGTGTAAGCAAAATAAATTTAAGTATCTAGAATTCGTATTCCTATTTTTCCCCATTGCAATTTTACTTGTCCAGAGTGATAATTTTAATGAAAATAATTTATTTTAGGTAATTCCTACAAAACTTCTACTAGCACATATGTAGCCAAGAAGGACAAAAGCACCTACGCTTGAAAAAAACCCATGCCTTTGAAATGGGGAGCAAAGATAATGTAAACCATTAAGAGAGTTATAAGTAGCATGTTGCTAGTTAAAATAAATAATAGTGTAATTTGTATTTGCATAATGTCAATGAATTTGGATCCAAGAATACACATTGATAACGATTCAACATGTCTGTGAAATCAGAGAAAATATAGTCTTTGCCAAAAAACCTAGGAATTTTACCAATGATGTGATACAGTTTTGTACAAACAATGTAAATTTAATTTCAATAATGGAATATATCCAATGATATGAGATTGCAAAGGAATACCATGCTACAATTCACTAAAATATTTCAAGAAGCCCACAAAATCCTCGTAACCCTCTTATGACAGGATAGCTATTAATCATGAATCACACTTCTTGAATTGGTTTTATTTTCTTGTGAGAGCAGAAAAAATTACACTAGGGCTCAAAACAAAGATAGACCCAATCATGATAAAATGACTTAAACAAACAAAAATTGATAATTTAAAGCTAAGCTTATATCTGAATCTGGGAGAGAAGCAGGTCTTTGAACTGGCGTTTCAGAGAGCACCTTGGATTTGACCATGTTAAAAATAATAGAAACAGAGAGGTGACTTTCTCACAACACATAAGAGGCTCATAGATCTGTTGCACACGAAGCAATATATTAAACATATATGAATCAAACAAAAGACAACCAAAAAAAATGACCAAGCAATTAAAAATACATATTTACCAGACTATTCGCCGCTTCCAAGCAGAATGTCCATGTGCCTCTGATTCTTGATGCCCTGTTTTTAATTTCTTGTGAGTATGCTACAAATACAATCCACTGAAACAGAAACCAACAAACATAGTTAAGGGTTAGGGCCTAATTATTGCTCAATTGCTTAAAATTGGTAAGATGCACAAAATTGATTTGTTGAAACTTCCAAGCAAAGCCAATCAGCAGTTGTAAACACCAGACTCTGCAACCTTTGACGACATTCTCCTTGCATGCACCAAAATGAGAGCTTTGGAATGGCCTATGGACGTCCCTCAAAGCTTATAAGATGGAGGAATTTCATCAAACACAATTGATCTGCTATAAATCACAACACCAGAATTCATTTGCTTTTCATCTCCAAAGTTGTGTTCTGAAGGAAACCATGAAAATGCCAACTCCTAGCTTACTCTATGTGTAGCATGTATGCAGAAAGTGGAAGCATAGCCAAGGCACGTGGTTTCTTCTGTAACCCCAGGCTGCCAGTTCTCTTTAATGCGTGGAGGTTAAAAGAAGCCAAAGCCTGTGAGGTGTTCGATAGCATGCCTAAATATTTGCACTTTTCTAGCATTATAACAATATGCAGGAGCCTCTATGCAGAAGCCTCGGTTTTCATGTGGTCTCTTGCTTAGGAATTCCTGCATAACCTCTGCCAATCTATAGAGCGCCAATCTGTTGAGCACCATAAAAAACTTATTGAATATTTGGAGTTAAAAACATGCATCTTAACTGACCAAACTAGCAAACAAGAAATGAATCTTAAGAAAAACTAAATTCTGATTGGTCAGCTCAGTGTGGATTAATCACTGTTTATCGTTTCAAGCCTTCGCTATAGTTCCCTGGCAGGAACTAATATAATAAATTGGAAGACTGGTTCAAATGGTTCCTACTTAGTTCCCCCTTAGCAAAAGTAGAGAAAACACAAGGTTTAGGAAAAAATGTTAGCATTTACAAATTTAAAGTTGGCAAGGATATAAGTGCTAACAAGTAGCTTTGAAAACACAGAGATTTAAGAATAACTGGCATTTTCAATTTCACAATACTTACATTTCTTGACCAATTTATGCATAGAATGGCATAGAACTTGCCTTAGCATGTGGATCAGCAAGGTAATTCGACTCACCTGTAGGTGATGCTTAGGTCCCATTGTCACCATCTTCAGAGCGATCCCTCCTCCAACTTCTGTGAAGGATCACAAAGTGTCTTCTTCCTTTGCAAATCTCTTTGAAACTGATTAACTTGTGCCATTTGTCTATCTTGTTTATAAGTGTTTATGCCAAAATGACCACAAGGTTTCAATTACTATGCAAGGTGGTGTAGGGTAATTTCCTTGGTGCTTTACTAACTTAAACTAATCATTTTTATTTTTCTCATTTTTCTAATGCACTTTCAAAATAATGAGGAGACATAAATAACACTAGAGTTTATTGAAATCTTTTGAAGAAATTAATGTCTTTATATTATAATCAATAAATGAAATCCAATAAGTTTGATATCAAAGAAGTGCAGCCTAAAAAACATAATGAAGTGTACAAATAATTTTTAGATGCACCAATCTATAACTTTTGATAATTATATACTCTATGTTACCTAATTTAGTTATCTCAACACAACTTGACAATATGATAATCTATAATTAACAAATAAATCTACCTTAATATTTATGATTTCCATCCCACAAGATACTTTGTTACCAACTACTAGAAGACCCCTAGATGCATCAGAGAGAATTGTTCGGATGGCCTTACAAGTGTACTCATATTCATGATAATTATTTAAGATATCCTTCGCTATTATAGCGATAAGTGGATAAATGAATATCTTGAGTAAGATATAAAGCTGAGTAAAAAAGTGAACTACAAAATATATGGGTAAACATTTGAGGGGACCATTTATAGTTTATCCCAAGGTAACAAATAGGTAGAATTTTATAACTTTATAGGATCATTTTTCATTTTAATTAGTCATAAAATTTTGAATAATTGTCAATCATATAAATAAGAAAGAAAATACTTGGAATACCCTCTAACTAGTAGGCTTTGATAAAAAAATGTTAGTGGCTATAATTTCTTTGTTGTTGTTATTAATTGGATGTCATGAATTTATAAAAAAATCTTGGTTTGATTCTATATAAGGGAAATAATGGGAAATGATTAGAGATACAATTAAAAAAATTAGGGTTAGAAAACATCAAGAAACCACAAAGGAAAGATCAATTAAACCCATTAACCAATAAAGTTGAATGCAATGAATCAACAAATAAAACAAAAATCAAGAATGCAATTCTAATTAAGATCAAAATACTCAAAGAAACATGTAAACCTTATACTTCATTGTTTGGAATTATTCCAATTTGATATGTGGGCGGGTGCAAAAAGATGGGGGGCCAAATTGTGGCCAAAATTAAAAAAAAAACATTTGATAGGCTATAACGCGAGCGCGTTATAATGCGCTCGCGTTATGGCTTGGTGTGACCGAGCCTAAGGTTTGGCCACATCGATCCTATAATGCACTCACATTATAACGTGAGCGCACTATAGGTTATTAAAACAAAAAAAAGGAAAATTGAATTCATTTTTATTGTGACTTGTTTTTGTTGTGCGCAGACAAAAACCTCTTTTTTTTGCGTGCTCACATTTTGGAAGGAGGTTTTTTACATTTTCATCATCAATTTATTGCAATTCCGTTGCTAAGATGCCGCCACGTCGACGGGGAGGTTGAATAAGTAAGCATTGTTTATTTTTTGTTGTGAATTTGTTAGTTTTAGGTTGTTTTCGATATTCATTTGTTTAATTTGTAGGAAATGATAATGATCCTGAAAATCTTCAACAACTAGAGCAACAAGAACATGAAAAAAATCCTCAAGTTCAACAACCACAACAACAATCTCCTCCACCAATTCCTCAACATCCTCTTGGCACTCAACAAAATTTAATGGGGGTAATTGAAAACAATAAAAAAAAGAATGAGGAGTTAATCATGAGTTTGAATGATCTAGTAATTTCAACCATGGAAAGAAGAACACTTGCCAGTTCACTTAAAGAAATGTTAAAACATGTAGATGAAATAACAAACAATTAAGTGGTTGAGCAGGTAGGAGGCAAGCGGCAAAGAATTTTTACGTAGATAAATTTTCATATAAAGAATTGAAAGATGAAAAATTACAAAATATCAATTGTGCTCATTATTTACCGACCCACACACAAACCAAAACCTTGACCTTAATGCAAAGAGGTTTCCTATCCATTGGTGCCACCACCAAGGGATCAAGAACTATTTTTGG
>VDFB02144152.1:0-28375 GCA_007258455.2 Sequoia sempervirens
GGGAAAATTAAAACCCAACTTTAAGAAATAGATAAAGTCAATGGTTGGCTAGGTGACTAATGCTCTTAACAAAAGGGGTTGATGTATGGACACATATGATGGATTAGGTGATGAATTAAGCTACCAAAAACTGGGAAAAGCAAGTCAACACAAAATTAGAACAACCAAGGGTTTTCAAATACACAACCTTGTCCTAACCATGAGGATGAGGGTTTAATTAGCAGTCCAAGTCCATGGGAATTCTAGAGATTACAAAAATTGTGGAAGCTCCATCAAGTATGATGCAGAGTGCTTCTAATATTTGGAATAAAGGTTTATTTCAGTGTGTGGGTGCACAAGGGAGCTCTGGAGATTTTGCTTGCTTCTAGGATCCTCAACAAATCTCTCCTGTTTGGTAGTTCTCTAGTAGATTCTCCATTTCTCTTGTTACAATTAGTTTGGAGATGGGGGAAAGAGTCTTTTTGTCCAACATTTATGCTCCGAAGGATGTCCCTGGTACTATTCTCTTGTGGTCTCATATCAATTTTTTGAGATCATTAGATCCATTCCTTCCCTAGATTATGGTAGGTGACTTCAATGCAATTTCCTTTCTTGAGGAGAAAAGGGGGGGGAGTGCCTCATTTAGACCCTTCCTCTGATCTTCTTAGGGAGAATTCGGCTTGGCTTCAGCTTGTGGATATCAAACCTTTGAATGGAATGTTCACTTGAAATAATTGGAGGCTTTGGGATGAAGCCATTTGTAAAATATTAAACAGGTTTCATGTTTCCAGTTTTTGGGTTGGTGACAAGTGGCTGTTAAGCTCTGAAATTTTAGATTGGTAGGGATCAAACCATTGGCTAATTAAATTATTTGTTTTTCTGGCTGGTGGTTCTAGGAAACAAACTTTTAGGTTTTAGCTTATGTGGCTTAGGGAGGAGAGTCTTCTTGATCTAGTTTCTAGATGGTGGACTGAAGGATGACCTAGTTTTTGTATAGCCATGTACTCCTTTGTGAAGAGGCTTCAATATGTGAAGAATAAATTAAAAGATTGAAATAAGTATATATTTGGAAATGTATTTCCAAAGAAAAGGGTTGCCTAGAAGTGCTTGGATTCTATTACCAGGAAGATTCAAGATCAGGGTTTTGATACAGATTTGGGTAGGTTCAAGGATAGTGCAGTTAAAGACTTAGAGGAATGGGAGCTTCATGAGGAAATTTTTTGGAAGTAGAAGGCTCATGATGACTAGCTTCAGGAAGGGGATAGGAACAATTCCTTCTTTCATAACTCGATGAAGGCTCAAAGACAAGGTAACAATATTTCCTCTCTTTTCTCTCCTGAGAGATCTGTTCTTTCTTCCTCTTTTGAAAATTTCTAATGGGGTAGCTATCTTTTTCTCTGATTTTTTTTCTGAAGATACCCCACCTTCCAGTGAGAAAGAAACTTGTTTCTTGGCTTGTATTCCTCCTTTGGTGACTATGGATATGAATGCCTCTCTTCTAAAGCCTATTTCTTTGAAGGAGCTAGAGGATGTGGTGTTTCAATTGAAAAAAGGGAAGGATCCTAGTCCAAATGGGTTCTTAGTGGAGTTCTTTCAGGAATTTGTGGAAGTGATCAACTTTGATCTATTGGAGGTTGTGCATGAGTCTATAAGGAATAAGAAAATGTTGAGAGCCATGAATTCCACATTCCTTTCTCTTATCCCAAAACACAAGGGTACTGTATGAATAGCTATTTCTGGATTTGATTGTGTAAGATTTTTTGAATCAACATTTCGAATCACACTTCGTGATCCATCATCAGGATAGAGAGCTCAAGGATATGAAAATTTGTTGTAGACCTAACAGGTATAAGAAGATGCAAAAGAATGTTAGAGGGATAGGAGGCACAAAGCCCAAGGGATGGCAAGCTAGAAAAATAATAATATAGAAATTCTGAAATTTAGCCTAAAGACCAGGCGAAGATGCTCCAACTCTTGGGTTAAGTTTTCTTCATCGTAGATACGATAGGCTCTTGTGGCAAGAGTTTTCAAAATTCCAAATTTTTGGCTGGGATGATGATGGGAAGTGGAGTGGAGGTATAAGTCAGTGTGGGTTGATTTGCGGAAAACTCGGCTACCAAGGGAGCCATCAGATGTTTTGAGGATTGATACGTCAAGAAAAGGTAGATGGTTATTGGATTCAAGCTCCTTCGTGAAAGAGATGGACGGAGCAAGGTTGTTGAGGTGAGCATGAAATTCTTCTAATTTTTCGAGGCCATGGGGCCAACAAACATTGGTGTCATCGACATATCGCTTCCACCATCTTGGCTTGAGGGGGAAGGACCTAAGGGAAATTTCTTCAAAATGTTCCATGTATAGGTTGGCAATGATGGGGGAGAGAGGGGAGCACATGGCAACACCATCAACCTATTCATAGATGACATCTTGGAAAGAGAAGAAATTGGATCTTAGGCATAATTCCACCAAGGTGGCGATCTCAACATTAACTTTTTGCTTAATGATCTCGATAGCATCGAGAATTAGAACTTTGGTGAAGAGAGAGGTGACATCAAAACTCACCAAGATGTCGTTACTTTCTAATTTGATGTCACTGATAAATTGAATGAAGTGGGAAGACTCTTTGATGAAGGAATTAGTTTTTCCCATGAGTGGAGAGATTAATTTGGCCAAGAAGGAGGCCAACTTGTAAGTAGGAGAACCTATGGTGTCCACAATGGGTCTTAACGAAACGTTGGCTTTGTGAATTTTTGGGACCCCATATATATGAGGGGTCACCTCTTTAGAGGGTAACAGATGCTTCTTGGTCGCATCATCGAAGGAGGAGCGGGAAACAAGAGATTTGACTTTTTTTACAATTTTGGAGCAAGGATTCTGAGAAACAACTTTATAACTATTGATGTCGGAGAGAAGGTCAAGCATTTTGGAGATGTAGTCTGGTTTGTTCATGATAACAGTGGCATTGCCTTTGTCCACTTTAGCAATGATTAGATCATTATTTTCCACTAAATTATTGAAAGCAACAAACTCCGCTTTTGGGATGTTGCCACTCGGAGGCTTGGCACGTCTAAGGGCCACTGCACAATCCTATCTAACCTCTTCGGCAATGTCCATTTGGAGGTCCTGGACAACATTCTCAATTTCAATGAGAAACTCAACATGAGGAATACGATGAGGAGCCAAGGAAAAGTTAAGCCCTCTTTTTAGGAAATTAAAGGAAAGAGGGTCTAAGGTGGCACTGGATAAATTGACCACCAACTTACTCTCCCAATCATGCACCACCAATGGGTTAGAGGGGGACGGTGGCCATACCATGTGACTAGGTATTGTAGTTGCTCCCCGAGATGACTGGTGAGGTGCAGGCTGGAAAGAAAAGTTGGCAGCGCTAGTGGGTGAGGAGGGGGTCTGTGGCAAGCCTGTCACAACATTTGCATTGTGATCAGGGAGACCCATCATGTCGCAAGGTACAACATCAGCTGAGGGAGGCTCGTGGCGCTTGGGGGGAGGTTCAGGAATAGAGCCAATGACGACCTCACAATCTAGACGCTAGTTTAAAGAGGGAGAGGTTTGAGGAGAATGAAGATTGAAAGAAACATAATCAGAGTAAAGAAAACTTAACCAAAGAGTTGGAGCATCTTTGCCTAGTCTTTAGGCCAAATGGTTATACCAATAAACAAATTTCTAGAGCCCTCAACCATTCCAAGAATTGTTTCTTCTCTTCTATCTCTTCCAAATCCAACCCATCGTCATAACCTATCGGTATCCCTAGTGCCTCCTTACCCTTTGTGGAAGGCATTTCCCATAAAATCTCAAAAATCCTTCTTAAAAAAGGCCTTTGATGTGCTTTCAAGCCCTTTACTACGCTAAGAAACTACATCCCGCCTCTCAAAGACCCTAAAAACATATATCAAAACTCTGGAGTCTACAAAGTGGTTTGCTCTTGTGGCACTCCCTATATTGGTGAAACGGGTCGCTCATTCAATACAAGAATCAGAGAGCATGGTGCTGACATCAATCATGAACGGGTTTTAAAATCAGCCCTAGCTGAGCACTCCTCTTCAACCAAACACCATATTTGTTTAGAAAACACTCAAATCTTGTTTATTGAAAATAATTTCCGCAAGAGGAAGCTCAAAGAAGCCATTCAAATCATCAATCACCCCAACAACCTTAATCGTGATGAAGGGTGGAGTTTAAGTCTCTCTTGGAAGCCTCTTTTGTCTTTCCTTAAAAACCTCCATCCCCCTCGATCGTGACCCCTTTCCCTCCTTGTCGCTCTTTCCCTCCCCCCTCCCCCCTCCTTTAGGGTCGTGGTCACTTGCCTTGTCCTCCTCTTTTTGTGGTTCTTCAGGTCTTCTTCCTTGGTAGTGTTCTTTGCTTTTGTTCGTTCTTCTTCCTTTGTTTGTGTTCTTCGCTTTGGTTCATTATTATTTATCCCTTATTAATTCTTCTTCATTTCCAATATATTAATCTATTAAATATTATTTATCCTATATCATTATATCGTCATTTCTAGTTTATTAATCTATTAAATATTCTTATTAATTAATTTATGTGTTTAATACTTTGTTACATTTAATTTATTTAATCATTAATATAATACAATTAATAATTTTAATATATTTCAATATATTGTTGTAATTAACATATTATTATATTAATATAACATATTTATATTATGTCAATATACTTGGGAAATAAAATATGTTAAATTATTAAATATCTTAAATATCTTAAATATCAAATATATTAACTTAATTATATGTATTAGGGAAATCAATATATCTTAATCATATAATTTAAATATCTCAAATATGTTAAATTATTTGAATATATTAAGATATTTAAATTATTTAATATATTAACATATGTAAATTATTTAAACATATTAATACATTTAATACACTTAAATATATTAATATATTTAATACACTTAAATATATTAATATTTTTTATTTTTATTTTTATTTTTTAATTGGTGCCAAATACATTCATATATAGTGAAAATATATTAAAACATATTATATATTAACCTTTATTAATATTTAAAAGATTTCTTATAAAACATATATTAAAACATATTATATATTCACATTGCTTAATATTTAAATATCTTAATATATTAATATATTTGAATGTATTAGATTAATCTTAATATATTTGTTTTTTAATCTTTGCACTTATAATATAAAAGTAAATTGAGGTATTAAATACAATAATCTATGAAGTCTATTGCTATGTTCAATATACCAATATATTACTATATTAATATACTTATAAACAAATAACTTGATATATTCAATATATTCAAGAAATTGATAAACCCAAAAGTAACAAAAAATCAAATACTTTCAAATATGATGTGTTTAAATGTATTACTATATTTAAGCTTGCTAACTATATTCATTAATTATTTACAAAGTAAAAAATATTAATTAATATTTAAATATTTTGTTCTATTCTATTTAAATCTACTTTATTAATATTTAAATATTAATATCTATTTTATTTTAATCTATTTTATTTTGTCTCTTAATTTTATTTCATTTTCATCTTATTTCTTTTCTTCATTTTTATTGATTGATGTGTGGTTTCCCTTCTCTTTGTTCTCTCTTATTTTTAGTTATTTTTTGGGGTGCTCTTATTATTCTTCTTCTCTTGCTCGGCTCTTGTTTTTGTTTCTTACTGTCCTTCGTTATTAATATATCTTATTGTCACGCTTTTATTGATTTTTATCCTTCTTCTTCTTAAACTATTTTAATATTAATATATTTACTATATTAATATATTCCATCTTTACCAATTTCGTTATTGTTACAATTTTTCCCAGCTCTATTTAATTATTTTAATATTAACATTTAATATTAATAGACTTCATAGATTATTTTATCTTGACACCAATAAAGATATATTAATATATAAAATATTTAGTTGGTTTTTGGTTTTTCTTCTTTCTCATTTGGTTGCATTTCTTTATTTGGTCATTGGTTCTTTTAATTGTCAATTGTCTCCTTTATTTTTTTAATTTCTATATTATTATTTTTCTAGCTTGCCATCCCTTGGGCTTTGTGCCTCCTATCCCTCTAACATTCTTCTGCCTCTTCTTATACCTATTAGGTCTACAAAAAAATTTCATATCCTTGAGCTCTTTATCCTAATGATGGATCACATAGTGTGATTCAAAACATTGATTCAAAAAACCTTACACAATCAAATCCAAAAATAGCTATTCATACAAGGGTATTGATTCTCTAGATCTACCAATTGCTTTGTGTAATGTGGTGTATAAAATCATTACAAAGCTAATTGTTGAATGTCTAAAGCCATGGCCAGATAAGTTGAACTTGAAGAAACAAGGGAGATTCATTACAGGGAGAAATTTTTTGGATGGAGTAGTTATTGTAGCAGAGACTATTCATTCCATGGCCTCTTCAAGGGAAAAGGATATGTTTATAAAGTTGGACATGGTTAAGGCTTATGACAGAGTTAAATAGGGTTTTTTGATTAAAATTATAAGAGCCTTTGGGTTCAGTAGTGAGTGGATTGATTGGGTCATCAACTATGTGACGACGTCCTCCTTTTATGTTCTTATAATTGGGGAGTCCTTTGATCTATTTGGTGCTTCTAGAGGTCTTCAACAGGGGGATCCCTTATCCCCATATTTGTTCATTTTGATGGCTAAAGGCATGGGGAGGTCCATTAAGTCTTGGGTTGCAGATGGGCTCATTCAAGGATGGAAATGGAGCATCTTTCTACCTCCTCAAACCCATCTTCAGTTTGTGGATGATGCGGCTTTGATGGGTGTTGCTAAGGTGGCTAAAGTGATTTATTTTTTATAGACTTTGGATTGTTACTTGGCTACCTCAGGTCAAATAATTAATGAAAGTGTGTCTTTCATTTATTTCTTTAATACCCCTAGGCTTATCCAACAGGATATTTCCAAGATCTTAAGGTTCTAGGTGGGGAAGCTTCCCTTTATCTATCTTGTTATTCCTCTAGATGTGTGCCTACCTACTAGGTGTTTTTGGTAGGATGTGATTGATAAATTTCAAGAGCTAGTTTTTCATTGGACCTATAGATGGTTACCTACAACTCCAATAGAATTACTATGTTGAATTTTGTGGTGTAGGCCCTACCTATATATAGGTGTTTTGTAATGAATGCTCCGTTAAGCTTCATCAATTATTTTGAGGGGCTTTATAAGTAGTTTATTTGGTTAGGTACTCTCCTTTCAAGGAATTGGAGCTTAATTAAGTGGGAAGTTGTTTTTCAGCCAAGATAGGATGGTGCTTTGGGATTGCGTAGGGAAAATTGGAATGGGAAAGCTTTAACTACTAAGTTGTACTAGAGATGGTGTTCACACTAGCACCAATCTTGGGCCAGGATCCTTACCTTCAAGTACCTTGGGGAGGTGGATGGGGTTGAGGTTCCTTGATTTAGTCTTTTGGGGAAATGTTCTATGATCTAGGATACCCTCAAGGTATGTGCAAGATCATGATGGGCCAAAAAGTGTCGATATGATGGGTATGTGTAGGGTATGTGGCTAATGACATTTTTTTAACCCAAAATTGATGAAACGAAAAGGGTTTTTAAAGGAGATTCTCAGCTTTCCACCAATGATAAATTATTCTTTACTTTGAATTTAATAAATAATTATTATTCATTTTCTATTTGAATTATGACTAAATTCTTAATTGATAGGCTGATTGAAAAATATCTATAGCTTTCAAATGGTATCACATTTTTTGAATCTGAAATATTTGTCACATTCTATGATTCACATACTATAGGATTAAAAAAATAAAATTGAATTTCATGGAGCTTTGAACAAGTTAAGGTGGTCAGACATACGAGTTTTTATATTTTTTAAAAGTTGTAATTAAAAATTCATAATTAATTATTTATTTAGAAAAAAATTACAAAAAAAAGCATCACATCAGGACATGAGTCCTCTACTTATATGTAAAATCTTATAAAAAATTATTATCATATTATTGTAATTAGGGTAGTCAGACAAACACCTACTTCTCATTTTTTCCCTGAAATTTAAGTACTATTGCATTGAAATTTCAAATTTTCACCAAATAGATTTTAAAAAATAAAATAAAATAAACCTAGTAGTTTAGAAACTACATTCAATCTGCTACAGATTCTATTCTTATATATTTTTGAAATAATATAGATAACTTATTCAAATTTTTATGTCAAGTTGCCTAACTCTGATTTTTTTGAATTTTATCGCCACTTCAGGGCCTATTTTTTCCATGATCCTACACATACCCCTCAAGATGGGAGCCTCACTAGTTAAACAAGGCCTATTCTAGATCTGCAACAGAGATTTCGATGCTCTTTTTAGCATGACTCTTGGGATGGTTTCCCGCCTATCCTCTCCTCGCATCCTCACTTAGGGGATTTATGTAGGATTTTTTTTAAGGCTAGTTGGAGCAAATTGAAGGATTTAAAATCCCCTTAGACTTTTGGGTAGACTATTGTTTGTGAGTGGAAGGATATGTAAGAGTGGCCTCTAGGTGGATCTTTGGAGGATAGGAGGGAGTTATTCTCCATTTTGGCTGATAAAGTTTGTTGTTCTCTTCCAGAGTGGGACATGTTGGATTGGGGCCCAAATCCTAAAGGGAATCACACTTTTTCTTCAAGGTATCACATTTTGGAAAGGTAGGCCTTAGGTAGTGCTGAGGTTCCTTGGTGGAAAAAAACTTGGAGTAAATTCTCTTAGCCAAAATACAATTTTTTTTCTTAGCTAGTGGTGTATGGCAGCTACTTGACTTGGGATAACCTCTATAAGTGGGGCTTCCAAGGTTCCTCATCATGTTTCCTTTATCTAAAATATGTTGAGACAATTTCTGATCTTTTCTTTTAGTGCCCCTTTTCTAAGACTATTTGGCATTTTTCATGGGGGGCCTAGAATTTGTAGTACATGCATCCTTCTTCTCTTGATGATTTTTGACAAAACATTGGGCCCATTATGGTGAAGAATTTTTTTCTACACACAACATGGTCTATTGGTCCTAGTCTAATTATTTAGCATATTTGGTTGGAGCACAACCACATGATCTTTCTGGATAAGAAGTTTTTGGTGGGTCAAGTTTGTGCTTGCACTCTTGGGGCTTCGTAGGAGACTTTGTATGCTAAATTTGATTTGGCAGTCCTAGTGTATCCTAGATATACTAGAGTGATTCATAATCTAGGAATTTTTGTTAGTGGTACTGGAAGGCCCAAGATTGGGTAGAGTAGGTGTTCTAGAGGGAAGGTCTTTAGGGGAGGGCATTGGGTGCTTCCTCCCATTGGGGTCTTGAAAATCAAAATTGATGGGTCTACAAGGGGTAATATTGGGCATGCTAGCATCGGTGGGGTGTGAAGAGATAGTCCCAAAGTGGTTGTGTTCTTCTTTTTGGAGTATAGGGGGAAACACTCTAATAACCTTATGGAGGCCTTGGAAATTCTTTTGGCTTTGAAGAGGCATATGACCTCAGATGGAAAAGGGTTATCTATGAGTCAAATTCTTAGGTGGTGGTAGACTTGATAAATAGACAACAATTTGATGATGTTAGTTGGTAGCTTGCGGTGGTGGCTAAGAAAATCACTAATCTTGGAGATTTATTGGATTCTATCACCTTCTCTCATATCCCTTGGGAATGGAATAAGGTGGCTAATGGGTTGGCTAAATGGGATTATGAGAAGAATGAGAATTGGTTGTTGAATGATTGGGATAGTCTACTGAGGG
Source organism: Sequoia sempervirens (assembly GCA_007258455.2). Classification (NCBI taxonomy): domain Eukaryota; kingdom Viridiplantae; phylum Streptophyta; class Pinopsida; order Cupressales; family Cupressaceae; genus Sequoia; species Sequoia sempervirens. The sequence continues at coordinate 9,719 of VDFB02144152.1, forward strand.
ATCTTGCCCAAGATTTGGAGGGTTGGGTTACAGAGGCTATGAGATGTTGCATAAACACTTCTTGATTTCTTGTTTGTTGTTTCTTGGCCCTTTTGGGTGTCTTCCTACTTAATGCTTTGTACTTCTCTTATTGATTAATAAATTTTTTACCCTCTTTTTATAAAAAAATAATAATTAAATATAAGTTTTGCTAATTATAGTATTTTAGTTTTACCATCAGATTTGTTGCATCTATAATTTGATTATAAGTTATTTTATTCTATTATTTTTTTATTTAATCTTATGTGGGTCCCTTTATCTTCCTACATGTATTTGTATTTGATTTCAAATATCTCATAATTTTCCATTTTACTTTGTGTCATGTATGTAATTAATTTTTAGAATATTGCATGCCTATATTTTGACTTAATGGGACAAAATGATTGAATGCCTACTTAATGGGAAAAAAATGTACCTATATACATTTATAGTACCTTATATGTTGGAATTGTGAAACAAGCACAAAACCATGAGCCACAGGATCAAACACAAACAAATACACCTTCCACGCAAGAGATCTACAAACAAATGTATGCAATTAACTTCAACAAGAAAAAGCTACAGAAGAGAGAAAACTTTCAAGAAGATATGAAAGCTATAGATATTCTCCCGTTAATAATTACAATGAGATCAATCCTTATAAAAGGAGATCAAGAAACCCTAAAGAAAAGCCTAAAGGGAAACCCTAGTGTGCAGACTTAATAATTAATAAATAATTAATTATTAATGTGCCTAATTTTAGCTTAAGTAACTAAAGTGATAAGTGACTTAATTAATTAACCAATATGATTAAATTAATTAAGTAAAACAACTTATTACTCTAACACCCCCCCTTAAGATGAACTTAGGAAGTAGCTAAAAACACTTAGGAAAAGATGCATGAAAGCAAAGATGGGTCCTGACAAACAAGGCCAAGTAAGTAACCCATGTACAAACAGAAGATCTCTATAAAGCAGAGAAATAGAGAAAACCTCGTGGGAAAAAACTCTACTCCAAGAAGAGATCAAAGGCAATTGAAGGACTGAAAAGCCTCCAAATCAAGGAAATTTCCTAAAAAAGAAGAACATGTAGAACATCACAAAAGCATGAAGAAGCTGAAAACTCTGTCAAAAGATGACTTCTACGGTGCTGAAGAACCTCCTTTGAAGATAGGATGATTAGGATCACGAGACAACAATCTGCATGAGTGCCCCCAACAACACTAATCGAATTCGATGGCAAACAAAGGCAAAACATCTAGAACAAAGATACAAATGGCACAAGTACCAATAGTCTGAAAAACACTGATCAACTAAAGATGAAAGATTCCTTCCAAGGAGAAACCAAGGAAGCATTAGCACGAACAGTATACAACTTATTACTCTAACATTATATTTAAATTTAAATTTTTAATTTTTAAAATTCAAGATTAAATAAATATAATTAAATATTTGTTTCAATTTTTAATTTTTGAATTAATAATATTATTATAAATATAAATAATTACTAAACATAAATATAATATATTGACTTATAATGGTTACAAATCACATATTAATGTTAATTATTATTAAAACTATGTACAAGTGGGCCCTTTCAAAATCTTGCTTGCCTTATCAAAAATTATGTAAATGCTAATATATTGAAAATAATATTATCTAAATACATTATAAAACATTTAATAAAAAATATTTATCATTAAAATAATTTTAATATAAAAGTTATAAATTATAAATTATGAATATAAATTTAGTTTACATGAGCTTTTTATTCAATAAAACATATTCAAATAAATATACTTTTAAAGACATATTTGTATAAAGTAAAAAATATTAATTTAATATTTTAAAAAAAAAAATAAGTATATTAAATTTTTTACATAATCATTATAAGATATGACACATTAATATTATTAATAATTATTAAAATTTTGTAAATGTCAATATATTGATTTTATGATTATACATTTTAAATTTATAAAATAATATTATATAAATATATTTTTAATGATATATTTGTATAAAGTAAAAAAATATTAATAATATTTTTTAAAAAAATTAAGTATATTTAAAGTTTTACATAAACTTTGTCGTGTAACAAATAAAATAAGCTAAATTCTTTCCAGTATTACTTGTTGAGAAAATTATTTTTGTTAAAATTTTAAGAGTTGCACTATGAATTATTTTTGCACTCTGTTAGTCATTGCTAGCTAAATATTGAGATGAAAATTTGCACTAGCTTGGAGTTTTATAATTAATGAATTTTTTTAGAATTTTGTTCTTCATTTCTCTAGGTATTGTATAGAGCAGGGCCTTTAGGATTTTTCTCAAACTTCACTTCTACCTTTTATTTTTAGTCTCATTTTTTGGGTAGTGTGTTATAGACAGGACTTTAACCTTATTCTCTCAATTATTGCATCATGAAGTTCTTGCCACCGAATCATAGAGCTCCATTTCCAATCCAAGAATGGGAGTTTCCATTTTCCAAAGCTTTGGAAAGATCTCGTCTTTCACATATCTTCAATACTGATTGCCAACTAGTTTATAAATGTTTGAAGACCTTGATAGGAGAGGAAATTATGCTTCCTTCAACAAAGAGACTAATTTTTCCTTCAGATTTAGTTTAAATCTTTGTTTCTAATGTGCTAGATCTAAACCCAAATTATCAGGATATGGTCAAGCTTGCAAACTTAGTTATCAACCTAGAAGTATTCTTGCAAGATAATGCATTGCTGAGGAGCATTTAGAAATATAATTTTTGGAAAGGAGATGCATATGTAGGTGGGATTTTTCTAGACATTACTTACACCAAAAGGTTAGCTTCAAAAATTTGTACACTACACTGAAGATATCATTGGAGTATAATTCATCAGCTCATATATATAGAGCAATATCTAGACATCATTTTGAAGTTGGAGATGATATGGTTTGAAGCTTCAAAGAAACATACCATGCTTTATCATTTCTGCTAACTCACCATTGTCATCATGAAGGTAATTCCAACAAGCAAGAGGAAAAACAAAAAGAGGTGGCTAGTTATGCAAAGTCTCAAGGTGAAGAAAGCAACAAGAAGGCACATCAAGTCAAGCTAATTCCACAAGTACCAAATATGAACATAACTGCAAAATCACATTCAACACCACTGGTACATTAGACCCTACAGAAAGGTAAGGAGTAGATAGCTTGTTTATTGGAAATGTTTGAAATTATAAATATTTTGGAGTGCTTTAGTTATATCTTACTAAATTAGTTGTTTTGAATCTACTAATCCAAGATAAGTTTTCAAAACATGAGTATTATGGAGTGCATTATATGGTATATGAAGCATGAACATTTTGGAGCAGTTTTGCACAAGCTTATAATCAGTTGTCTTTGAATATAACAAGTTGATATAGTACAGGGTTGTCTAAGATTTTGACAGAGATGAATTGTGCCTCAAAGAAATATCATGTTGTGAGAAGTTGTTGATAAATAAACATAATATTGTATAGGTTAGTTTTGATTTTAGACTATGAGCTAGAAAGACATTATTATTGTAATCTTTTACATTATTATATAAATATATTAAGTTGGATATATGTCTTTTATTTAAAATAAAAATAAAAAATTACATAATCATTATAAGATATGACACATTAATATTAATAATTATTAAATTTTTCTAAATGTTAATATATTGGTTTTATAATTGTACATTTTAAATTTATAAAATAATATTATATAAATACATTAATAGACATTTATGAAAAATATTGTAACACCCGGTCGCACAAACCCCAAAGGACAACTAAAAATGCAACAATTTTTTTCTGAAAACATAAAGTATAAACACTATGTCTACTATTGCAACTAACATAGCTAATGATTACTGTGCGAACCCTTTGCCTACTACCTCCAAAACAACATGAGTAAACAATTTAAACAAATAATTGCAAGCTAAAACAAGGATTCCCCATGCAATCCACTTACAAATTCAAAATAGGAAAGAAAACAATGAAGAACACAATAAAAATGATAAACTAGATTGAATCCTAATTCAAATGTGCAAACTCATGATCCCATAGGGGAATTGCTGCCAATTTGATGTGAAATTTGGCCCTTTACCAATTCTTATTATGAAATCTTGATATGTTGAAGATGATCTTGATCCACTTTGATGAAAGATGAGAACTCCAAGCCAAATCTGCAAAAAGCCTAACTAAGAACCCAATGATAGATGGAAATGGCTAAATAATTTAGCATAATAACTTTGCAATGTTTGTGGATGATGAAATGAGGATATGAGAATTTTATTTATGGATTTCCAAGATGGATGAATGTCCAAATTTGAGCAATGTGGGACTAACATTCATCCAATGATATATTATGTCAAGCTATGAATGGATGGAGGATGTGCAAGATTTGGGGTTTGTGCCAGCCTGTGCCAATGTTGAGAACAATTTGTTGAAATGACATGCAAAAGGGAAGGAAAAATGCATTAAATGCCACTTGGCTCAAGGAAAAGGACATGTAAGAGAGAGTAAATGCCTTGTTGGATGTACATGTCAACTTGGAATTTTGAATTCAAACTTAAAGAATATTCCAAAAGATGTCTTGTTGAGGAAAATAGAAGTTGTGGTAATTCAATCTATTTTATGTGCAACTTGCATTATCTAGAGGATGGGACATGAGATGAGACTAAATCAATTAAGGGTAATTAATTTAATGAGAGAGGTTTAGATGATGTGACTTATTTGACTTAGATTTATGGGTTTATTTAAATCAAATAAGAGAGGAATATGATAAGAGGCTAATTAAATAAGGATATTGATTTATTTAATTAAAAGAGATGGTGTTATCTATTAAATCAAATAAGGTTTTAATTTATTTAATTTAGTAGATGAACTTTAAATTCAATCAAATAAATTGATTGTTTAATTAAATAAGGATAATTAGATGAAATGGATTGATTTAATTAACAAGAGGTGACAATTAGACAAAATGATTTATTTAATTAAGGGCGAATATTGATGAATTTAATCGATAGAATTTGATTAAATATAGATTGGGCCGAGGCGGATTCGGGAAGAAAGCGATGTTAGTAAAGTGGGGATCGGATGCTGCGATGTCAATGAAGTATATTTTACGTGTCTACATTTGCCCCTCTTTGAAGCAAATGCCATTCATAGTTCAAAAGAATAAATGATCTCAATCAAGCCAAAATTTCAATATTTAAAAACTTTCCCGACTACTTCATGAGAAAAACATGCCATTATAATGCCCCTTGAGAATTCAGTTGAAATTTTAATTTTTTAGGTGATCTCGTGAAAAAAGGTGACAAAGTGCCCGACAGGTCTGAAAGGGGTCCAGGAGGCTGAAAACATGTCTAAATGCAATAAAATGATGAAAAACAAGCCTCAAATGGACAAAAACAAGTTTAGGGGTCCAAAACCCTAGCAGGAAAGCTATTTAGGGTTAAAAACCCTAATTTTTAGGCTTAAAAGGGGCCTGAAGGGTCACTTTCAAGTCATTTTCACACACCTCCGCTAGAAAACTTGAGATTCAAGCTCTGACCCTCTGGTGATAGCGCCAATGTGACTTCCTACATTTGGATGGAGATTTCGAGACATACGTTAGCCACTTAGCATGGGGCACTAGTAGCAACCCATATGAAGCTTTGTCTTTGTTTAATGCATTAGTACTGCTTTGAGGGGCTCACTCCAGTGCTATATCTAGCAGCTCGGAATTTAAACTTTACCACTAGGCGTTTATGTCGTAGCGGTGCTGTTGCGCATGATTAGTTAAAGTTTAGAAAACTCTGGCTAGGCTTGGGCTTGGCAGGATGGTTTTGCAAATGTAAAAGTGCACATGATTGCCCTTTCATGCAAGCTGCCTTTGGAGATAAAAGTGCATGTGGGCCCAGTGCCACTTGGCTCTTTTTGGGCTCAAGCATCAAAGTTTGATGAAATCAGCATAACCGTTCACAAAATCGCCATTGGAGGCGAGCTTGGGCGTTAAAACTAAAAATTTTCAAAAAATTTTAACGATTACTTTCCTTGATGTAGGCAGGTGAGGGCTTTACTCTCGGGAAGCACCGGTCACGAGATTTGGCTAGCATCTTATGGGACCTAAGCGATAGAGACCATGATCGACTGGGAGTTGCAAGATTGTGGCACATTGCATACGCAGTGCCTGTGTGCACTCACCTAGGGATGTTGTTAGCATTGGATGATAGGTGGCATAGCGAGACATCATCATTTCATCTCCCCTTGGCGAGGCCGTCACTTTGGAGGATGTTTGGCACATTCTACGATTGCCTATTCATGGCCGACGGGTGATCTTCGATATGGATGAGGGACGCGAGGCCTACTGCAGAGTCCTCGCCACATAGGACATCATCTTCTGTGAGGGACAAATTGAGCTAGAGCGATACAGGGGTCACATCCACACCTCCCTTCATTTGGGTGGTTTGCCCTAGGCAGGATGAGGTGATACTTAGGTCTCATTGAGGTTATTCTTTGAGGCCGGATAGTGCGAGGGCAGGCTAGTGCAGCCACGCCCAGAGCTTATCCTTCAAGCACTTCTGAGGACCTTCACAAGTATGTATCGTGGACAGCGAACTTTCGGTGACCTGCATGTCTGGGCACACATTTCTATGCTACGTCCATGTGTCATTCCAATTTTGATGGGGGCAGAGGATGCCCTCATGGCACGATACAGTGGCAATGTGTCCTTCACACACACTAGTGAGCACGGGATCCCCTACTAGAGGTGGGTCCTAGACGAGATGCTTGTCTTTACTTGGCATCCATACCTTGGTTAGACTGGATGGACCGACGATGTTGCTCAGCTCTTTTACTGCCACCAGGATCGATATATGCAGGGGCAGGATCACACAATGATTGAGAGGTACCTGCTTGAGCATGTGCAACATCAGTTGGGAGAGCCGCAAGATCGACCTGATGATGACTATGTAGTCATCTTTGCTCGCAGCATGACACAGGTGTCATGGGGTTACGATATTCCTACCTCTGAGGCAGTTGATAGCTTCAGACAGTTGGTAGCTCGACCGTGGGCTTATGATCAGGGCTTGGAAAATCCAGGGACCACTCAGGCCTACAGGGATTGGTTCAGACCTCCTCTTCAATTGACTATTCCAGGCAAGGATCCAAAGGTGCACAGAGTTAGAGGTAGAGGGAGAGGACGAGGGCGAGGACCGAGGGTCGAGATTCAATAGGATCTACCAAGTATGCCCCTAGTTCCGCTAGGTCAGGGGGATGTCCATATGTACGATCAGTAGCAGGAGCCACCAGTCCCACCACCATGAGCCGAGGGTGAGGATCAGGTTCACGTGCAGCCACAGGTATAGCCACAGCGACAGGAAGATGGTCGGGATGCACTAATTGCATAGCTGCAGGCCCAGGTTTAGGTGTTGACAATGGAGAGAGACCAAGCGAGGGCTGAGAGAGAGCAGCTCAGAGCATAGAGGGATCAGGCTGTGCAGTAGAGACAAGCTGTAGAGCTACAAGTGGCCATTGAGCTAGGCCATAGGTAGCAGATTGAGAGTATGACAGCCTACGCCTCCCAGGGTATAGTGCCAGTATGATCCTACAAGGATGCCATCTGATAGATAGAATACTACCATCAGGCTTACCATGACACCGTACCTAGAGTAGATTGGGTCCTAGAGTATTCAGAGTGGGCTAGCTAGAGACCACTAGAGGGTCACAGTGACAAGGGTGATGGTAGTATTCACAGAGATTGAGCTTGATCTAGATGATACACCTTTTGTGCCTTATGGGGTCATTTTTGATAGCCCGATGGGAATTTTGTACTGATTGACATATATGTGTACAGTGATCCAATTTATTCTTTGTACTATGATAGTGACATGATTGATGATATATATGTATGAGTCAATTTTGATGCAATGTACTATGCTCTCCTTTATACATGGATAGATTATTTCTATATGCTTTGCAGTGATGTCCTATGGATGCATTTTTTTCTAATGATGCATGCATTATGATTATGACTAACAGATCTATATTATGTTAACCTATGATATGATGTGCAACAATGTTAACTATATGATGATTTATTTTATGCCAATGCAATATGTGAAATGGGTTTTAATATGTAAAATGATATGATCTATGGTATATGCAATGATCTGTGGAATATGCTTATATATGAGATGATTTATGGATGGATGTAATGGGATGGTTCAATGAGATGCTTAGAATAACAAATGTTATTATCCTAAACGTATATATTGATGATATATGTAATGCAATAATATGTTAATGCAAAGTGATATGCTGATGCGTAATGTGAACGTAATCTAATGATATGATGTCATTTATGTTATGCAAGTATGTATGCCTAATGAATTAAATGCTTATATACCTATTTGTTATGCAAAAAATGATTATGAGATGCTTTTGTAGATGCTTATGTGATGATTTATATGAAATGGTTATGAGATGCAAATGAACATTTATGCATTGATTGATATAATGTCATGAGATGCAATCTAATGGGTGAAATGCACTGACATGGATGCGACAATCTACGAAGAATATTTGTGATAACCTATTTATGATGATTAAAATGCAATGCATACGTTTCCTATATGATATGCTTATGCAATATGCTAATGATTTGTGGATGCAGGATCGATGGCAATGATGGTGATGATGATCAACTATCATAGTACCTTGTTAGTGTGATTAGTAAGAAAAGAAGAAGTCATTTCAACAAGACACAAGATGATGCAGATGATGATGATGATGATGATTACTTGTCAAGGAATTGGGATTTTCAAAGGGCCAAATTTTCTTATGTTTGATAACACACGTGGTACAATGCATCAAGGTATAGAAAACTAGGATAGCGTGGTACTTAGTGTGATGGACTTTGACTCGACAGTCATATACGAGTATTCTTGTTCACACCTGACATATGGAAACCTTGCTAGGATGTATTTCAGAAGTTTCAGACACCTCGGACCAAAACACAGAAAGGTAAACCTATCCCTGTAATAGTCAACAAGTTGCCCTAGACCTCTTCCATACATACCTAACAAATCAAGTATTTGCCGAGGTTATATTACAAGAACACCCAACAAGCATAATAGACAAAAGATAATGATCATTTCCCCATTCCTATTTCTATAAATCCTCTATTTTGGGATATCATCGAGATGTCCTTGGAATGAGCACAAATAAGATAATTCAAAAGATAAAGACCAAGTAAACAAACAAACTAATGCTCTTCAATACCACTAACAGAAAGAGGATGTGTTTTCTAAGGATGATAACCGAAACTTATTGCCAAAAGATAATGCCCATTGTAGGAAGGATTCATCCTAGGACATGTTAGTGGATGGTGGCACGTCATTTCATTTACCCAAAGTGTTCTAAGGGATGATTGATATGGGACCAATTTAGATGATGAGTTACCGATATGAAGAGATAACCAGCTTGCTTATGCACTGACTTAGACTTTAGACTTGACATTTGGAGTTCTACTTGCAATTTGCTAGACTTGTTTTTGATTGTCCTGCCAAAGATTGAGGATGGTGATCAGTTTATTATTGATGTTTTTTATTTTGGGTGCAAGCGAGATGAGATAGATGGATTTTTCAAATATTTGGATGTTTTTGATGTTCTGCAATGTTTTGAGACTAGTATTTTTTGAGATTTTCAAATGTTTTGATTTTTCAAATGTTTTGGGATTTTCTAAGATTTTGACCAAGAGACTAACCTAAAGACCTATCCTAAAGGTCTTGAGGGCTGGTCAATAGACTAGCCTTGCCTACGTTATATTCACAGAGACCATGTAGTTCGACTGATGAATTGACTGATTTATAGATGATGATATACATGATGAGATGTCAATTTATTATGACAAACTCCTATAGGACTGACCTAAATGTCTCGGAGGATGATCAAAGATCAACCTTGCCTACGTTCAATCTCAAAAATGATGTATTTTGATAAGACGAACTTGTTTATGACCTTTTAACTGACTTTTTGACCTATTTTTGGATTTTGATGATGTTTTGATGTTTTTGGATTTTCTAATGTTTTGATTTTTTTGGATTTTCTGATATTTAGAATTTTAAGAATATACATGAATCTGATCCGATGAGAATGTGCCCCCAGTGTGATGCAATAGACTACCCCAATAAAGGCAGGACAAACTAACCTTGAGGATGGGCGAGTAGTACTAGGAGGGATCGTGATGCAAACAGGACCAAGCTATGAGTATGGATGCAAGTGGATGAGTGATGGATGGAGACACAGATACTTTATGGATGATGGATGTGAAATGGAGGGATGATGCCGAACAAGCAAAAGATCACAGTGGATGGAAGTACTTATTTGTAGGTACTTCTTCCGAGTTTTCACCAGGTACTTGTCAAGTACACTAAGTAGTTTTCACTAGAGATTAATTTTTTTCTTTACTATTTTTTTATCCATTTTTTGATTTTTTTTTTGGATTTTTCCTTTTGATTTTTTTTATTTGTCACTAAGATGCCTGTTTGCCAGGTTTTCGCCAAAGTAACCATTTTTTCAATACTTTTTTTAGATTTTTTGGATTTTTGGTTCTATACCTTGAAAGAATTAGGCATAAAAAATTTTGAGATGGGAGCTATTCATGGGCTCCTAAAGTCTCCCAACCCGTGTGTTGATAGTTGATATGCTTTGATTTGTAACTTCTTTATTATGACAAATGGTCCTAACCAGTGAGATTCGAACACGCTTCTTGTACCGTTTGGAATATTTTTCTAATTTCTTTTAAAGACCCGAGTTCTCACGACTTGGAAAGTCCACTTGATTTTCTTGTTGTAGCTCGTTTGAGTCTATTCGATAGACTTACCAGAATGGTTCAAAACATCCATCCATCTCTCATCTAATAGCTCCAGCTCGTTTAGTCTTGATACCCGATATTCTTCATTCGTGATAAGGTTTTGTAGTGATATCCTAAGGGATGGTATCTCGATCTCAATGGGGAGTACAACTTTTGATCTGTAGACCAAGGAGAAGAAGTGGTGCATGTCTTTGGATACTTTGGTTCAATGGTTTACGAGGAGGGTTCAGCTAAATGCCGGTCATAACCTATGTCATTGACTATTTTTCTTGAGGATTTTGAGGATGGTTTTTATTTGTAGCCTCTGGCAGCGTTGCCTTGAGGATAATATGGGTGGAAGCCATTCTTGCCACGTTTTGAATTTCTACTTTTGATCACGAACTTCTCTGGTTTCTTGAATGGTATATCATTACTCTGAGATAATGGCTTGTGGAGACGTATCAATGATAGATGAATGTATTCGAGAATGGTGCAGAGATCGCTTCCTAATGATATATGTCATAGGTGGCTTCACCCACTTTGTGAAGTACTCGATTGTAGTTATGATGAATTTGTGGCCATTAGATGAAATTGGGTGTGATTTTTCCAACGTGCTAAAGGAATTACCCCACTACAAAAAGGCCATGGTATAAATGGAATGAGCTCTTGGCTGGAGCATGGATGAGGTCCCATCATAACATTATAAACACCTTTTAGCAATCATGTGCTTCTCTTTCCATTGTGGGCCAATAATACCCCATCCTCAGCAGTTTCTTGGCGATGGTCATTCCACTTGAGTGTGAGCCATAGATACCATTATGAACTTCGATTAGAGCGGGTAATGCCTCCTAAGCATTTAAGCAGCATAGCAAGGTTCCTTCTATGCTTCTATGGTATAGGGTATCACCTAGGATCACAAATCTGGATGCCTTTTTAACAAAGGTTCGTTTTAGGTTTGATGGTAGGTTAGTGGGTATGACTCTTATTCGGTGTACATAGATGTCATGATAACAGGATCACCAAGACCAACAATTTCACACACATTTTGATTCTGGTACCTCGAATGTGGGGATGAGAAGCTATTCAATCAGAAATTTATATTTTGAAATGTTATGAGGGATGTCCAATAGGGACCCAATTGTAGCCATGACATTGGCTGCTCTATTGTTGGTTCTTGGAATCTTCTCGAATGTTATGTCAATGAAGGATTCCTTTAGAGTCTCCACCAATTTCTTGTATGGAGTGATCTTGTCATCCTTAGTCTGATATTCATTATTGACCTAATTTATGATCAAATGAGAGTCTCCATACACCTTGAGAGATATGATGTTCCATTGCACTGCTATCCTGAGGCCTATAGTCAAAGCCTCGTATTTTGCTATGTTGTTGGTGCAAGGAAATTCTAATTTGTATGACTTTGGTATGCAATCCCCTTATGGGGTGATGAAGAAGACACTAGCTCTTGATCCATGTTGTGTGTATGAACCATCAAAGTATAGTTTCCAATGGTCAGTTACGTTGAGGTTAAAAATGGATTCATTTGGGAATTCTGAGACAAGAGGGTTCTTAGAATAAATGGGTGCTTCTGCTAGTTGATCTGCAATAACTTGTCCTTGCTTTCCATCATCCACATCTGGTATCATACTATAATAATATAATTACCCCATTTTTTCATTCTTCCTATGAGCATTACAGCGATAGGAGATACTTGAGGGGTCAATTTAAGTAATGAGCTTTATCTTGTGTGCCAACATGTAATGTCTCTCCAATTTTTGGAATACCAAACACTACTACAAGGCAAAATTTCTGTGGACCGATAATTGTCATTATTATATTCTATATATTAGATGGCCTCATTTCACTCTGGTAGAGAGCTCCAAGGGCATTATTCTTGACACATATAAGATCAATAGCTTCTTTGGGATGGGTGGCATTCCTTTGGTAGTGTCGATGAAATGATTTTTTATTCCTCTGCACTTTGTATCCCATTTGCCACTGCCCACTTGTGAGTAAGTGGAATATAGGTTAGCATCTACCAATTGTGCTATGAATCGCCGAAAATGGACAGTGTCTACCTTAGGGCCTCTCGATTTCTTTAATGTCCTTGGTGCTTCCATCTAGAGAGTTGCTTACTTTTTGGATCCACCTTGATACCCCTCATGGAGACTATGTATTCTAGAAATTTACCTGATTGTACGTTGAAGACACACTTTTTGGGATTTAGTTTGACTTTGTATTCCTCCAGTCTATCAAAGATAGCACTTAGGGTTACTATATGATCTTGTCTTTTTTTGGATTTTGCTAGGATGTCGTCGACATAGTCCTCGACTGTTTTATGAATCATGTCATGGAATATTAATGTCATGGCCCTTTGATAGGTTGCTCCTACGTTCTTTAGGCCGAATGGTGTCATGTTCAAACAGTAGGTCCCCTATGGACAAGTGAAAGCCATTTTATGCTGATATTCTTTTGCTATCATAATCCAGTTGTATCCTGAAAATCCATCCATTAGTGATAGCATCTCATGTCTTGCTGTCATGTCTACTATCATGTCGATGTTGGGAAGCAGGAAATCATCCTTGGGACATGCTTTGTTCAAATCCCTAAAGTCTGTGCAGATTTTGATAGCTCCATTAGGCTTTGAAATAGGTACCAAGTTTGATCCCCATTTTGGATAATCTATTGGTCATCTGAATCCTACATATAGCAACTTTTTGAGCTCCATTTTGACCAATAAGGTGATTTGAGGATGCATTTTTTGAAGCTTTTGTTTGACCAACTTTGCTTCTGGATACATAGCTAAGTGATGAACCACAGTCTCTAGATCAAGCCCTAGCATGTCAGCATAACTCCATGCGAAGTTTATTTTCCTTTCTCTTAGGAATGTTGCTAGGAGTTCTTGCTCTTCTGATAATAGTGATTCTACATAGAATGTGACATGCAAGGTCTCCTCTATTCCTAAGTTGACAGGATTGCATTTTTCGGCTAATACTACTGACTTTTCCTGATGAATAGCTCTTAAAGGAAGATTGAATTGAATCCTTCATCCTTAGGTGCCTCAGAGAGGTTTTCACCATTGGATACATCATTTCTTTTTACTTTTTTCTTGTTATAGAGTGCCATAGTGTGGTTTTCAGTCAAAGACTTAGATATGATTCTTAGTTTCTCACTTTTGTGACTAAAGGATTCAATCGTTTCCCCATAATAGGCATGTGTGTCCAACTCCATTATAAACCCTGCCTTATGATCTCCATCTAGAATATTATCCCTCAATCCCATGAATTCTGAGAGCGCCTCCTCATTTTCAAATGTATCAAGAACCGGTGGTCCTCATTGGTCGTAGTCGATGAGTTGGGGATATACTAAGTGGATCTCATGATTTTGATGGTCAGATTCAAAAGATAAGGTACTAATCATGTAAAGGGAAGTATCCTCAAATAACCTAGGTGGATTGGTCAAGTGATCCTCATCATCGCTACTAATATAGGCCTCAGTTATAAAGTTATGTATGTCTCTACCTATGGATATTGGCGACCATTATTTTGCTAGTATTGGCTGAGGAGAAATATTAACTGTTCTAGCTGGAGGACTTCAACCACGTATGGTTATACTCGGAGGGGTACATCCAAGGCCAAGATTTGTTATCGGTCACATCTCTGGCATGATAGGTATTATGAGCCCATTGTCATTTTGTCCCAGTCTTTGATTTCTGTTGTAGCCCATTGCAAGCATCATTTGTAGGTCCTTGCTTGTCTCATCCATTGGTAATTCAAGTGTCAGTCTTTCATATCGATACAACATGTGAGATGGATCTACTTCAATAACCTCTTAACCAAGGTCTCCCCAACTTGTGAATTTAGGATATTCTTCAAGATACGTTTGTGATGTGGAAGCTTGATTTTCTTGTGGATTTCCTCATGATCTAGGAGATTGTGGTAACTCTCCTATCACAAAAGTATTGTTAGGGAGCTTGCAACTTCCACAACCATCCTACTGGATGATGAGCTTGATGTCAGAGATGGTGGGGATGGTGGGAATGGCGGGTGTCTCTATTGTAGGAGTGGACGTGAGAGTGGCGGGGTCAATGTATGGTGTGGATGGGCCCTCATCATTTTTTAGCACTTCGGGGATTTTGTAATAATTTTCCTCAATATTTTTGCAATATGAGAATGGTTTGAGATCTCCATGGACAATAAACTCTTGTCCATTATGTGTAAATTTCACACATTGGTGGAAGGTTGATGCTACGGCTTTCATCGCATGGATCCATGGATGTCGGAGGATATTATCTGACAAGTCGAGGTCCAAGACCTAACAAGTGGTTTCCATGAGAGTCGGCCCTACTTGAATAGGGAGTTTAATCATGCCTTGAGACACTCTTTCTTGGTCATCATATGCTCTTATCGTGATTCCCTTTCCTTTGTCGATGGAATCTTCTAATATTTTCAAATGCTTGATGAGGCTGAGAGAACATATGTTCAAACCTACACCTCCATCCACCAAGACCCTTTCGATTTTTCTCTTGTGTAAAATGGCTTCCAAGTGAAGTGCACAGTTGTGAGATGGTTGGACAGGGAAATCTTGGTTAGAAAATGTAAGGAGATTAGGTGTTATGATATTTCTGACCATAGCTTGGAATTGCTCTGCATCGAGATCTGTGGGGATGGTAGATGAGGCTAATGCTTCCTCAAGGATCTTTTTATGAGCTGATGATATTTTTAACAACTCCATGTTGGAGATGTGTTTTGGCATTCTCTTGAGTTGATCTAGGACATTGTATCAATGTGGAACATATCTAGATGAAGGGACCCTATTTGGTTGGGATGATCCTACGATTGTGACTCCACAATCTTTGGCATGGGAACCCTTGATGATGATGAGCATGTAGTCTTCATTTAGGGAGGCAATGACTATTTCATACACATGATTTACACTGCCCTTCCCTTTGTAATTTTTATTCCCTTTGTTGCCATGATTCGGCATTGTATTCGTGTATATTTTAAGATCTTGATTTCCCATAGGTTGTTCCATGTTTATGATTTTCTTATCAATGAGATCTTGGATGATGTTTTTGAGTCTCATGCAACTGTTTGTGGTATGGCCTTTAATTTTATGAAATTCACAAAGTTGATTCTCGTTATACCAAGGAGGTTTGACATCGGGTTCTTGGTAGTATCAAATGTAGGAGGCGATAGAAGTTTTGTCGTCGACTTTTCATTATGTCCTCCGATGGTTCCCCCAAAATGGTGTATTTTTGTTTGGGATAACTGCATTGGGGTGGTCCCCTTTGGTCGTGATGAGATTATTGATGGTTTGGATTGTTGTTGGGTTGATATGTTTGTGTGATGAATGTTTGATGTTGTGTTTCAGATTTTTTGTGCGGGTATTTGTGTTTTGTGAGGATACAAATGATACCTTATCTATGACTTACCATCATTAATAACATTTTTATTTCTTTTCCATTGTAGGGTTTATCATTGGCAATTGTATGATGAGAAATTGTTTGTTGTTTGTGGTATGATGTTGATTCCACAGGTTGAGTCACAAGGGCTCTTTCGATGCTGAGCACTGTGGAGATCAATTGATCATATGTGGTGATGCCCTGAACCTTGAGATGAAATTCCAAGAGGCCTTCTAGTTTGGCTATGATGGTGAAAACTTCTTGTTCTTCTGGCATGGTCCACTTGCTCTGATTGGCCTTGTATCGCCATCATTGAAGGAATGAAGCAAAAGATTCATTCTTTCCTTGTTTAAGAGATGAGAGTTCTTTGAGACTAACATCCATTGCAATGTTACATGTGTATTTCTTAATGAATCGTCCCTAATTTCTTGGAATGTTCTAATGTTTGAAGAGGTAAGGGTGAGAACCATTCTATACTTGAGGGGCTTTACTAAAGCTCTAAATGGCATCGAGATAGAAATTATTAAGTCATTTATCCACGACTTCCATGCAATGAACCTAGAATTCCCTAATGTGATCCTTAAGGTTTCCTATCCCTTGATATTTGTCAAATTTGGGGATTTCAAATCCCTTGGGGAATGGTTTCATCTCTAGGCTCCTATTAAATGGATAGGGACACAAGTTGCTTGGTGTTTTGGTTGTTCACCCTGATTGAAGGTCGAGCACTGATACTTGGCTGTAACGGTAATGTTGTCCACATCATTTTGGTAAGGGGTGGGATGAAGATGTTTTGGGGTGTTTTCCAGATTTGGGTTTGGATGGTTGCGGACGTGTATGTTTTCCTAAGTGAGGTAAGGATTCCACGCTTTTGTATGAACAATGCACGATTGTTGTTGCATTTAGATTTGTGCTTGTTGTTGTGCTTGTTCCTATTCCAAAAGTAAGCGTTGTTGTTCAACAATGCTTCTTTGTTAGGATCATGGTACATTTGCTTCTTGATGCTCTTGGTATTGCTTTAGCTTGTTGATATGCTTGGAATTGCACTGCTTGTTGTTGTACAAGAAGTTGTGCTTGATATTGGGCTTGATGTGCCTGATATTGAGCTTGCACTTGAGCTTGTGCTTGTGTTGTGTGTGCTTGTGCTACTTGTTGTTGCACTAGAGCTATGCTTGAGGTGTCCTTTTTTCAGCAGTAGCACGCGGCTTGTTGTTGTTACTTGATAACACTTGGGTTTGTTGTTAGCTTGTAAAGGCGGGGTTGTGCAGCTTAAGGTGACTTATGCGGCGAGCAACATGTTAAAGTAGCTAGATTATTATGGATTTTTTGTTTTACGCACTTGTTGGTATCCTCTTTGAAAAGCACCTTGCAATGTCGCATTGTATTGGTTTGATGTGGTGAATGTTGGTGGTGGTGGGGGTGGTGGTGGATTCAGAATGGTGTTCATAGTGGTGGTGAATGATGATATCATGTTGATTATTTGATTAGTGGATGGTGGTGTTGGTGTGGTAAGTGGCACTGTTGATGTGATTGGCCCTTGAGAGACCATGCTTTGTGATGTTATGGAGGTGTTTGATGATGTTTCAATTTTTTGTGTGTTTGTCGCCTGTTGTTGCTATGTTGATGACAAATTTTAAGCATTTAACAAGATGCTTTGGTTGATAGTTGGGATGTTGTTTTGATCAATACTTGGTATAGGGGGAAGTCCTAAACCAAGGAGTGGTGTGGATGATAATGGTGGTGGTGGGATAGGTGGAAATGTAAGGGGTGTTAGTTGTTGTGTGGTGTCGAATATGCCCCCTGGTCCAAAAATATCTCCCTCTTCTTGTGAATTTGTGAGAAGAGTTGTTTGTGGTGTTGTTTGAAAAAATGATGATGATGGATCATGATGAAATGTGAGAGGAACATTTTTTTGTAATGGATTTTGAGGTACATTTTGTTCCAATGTGGTTTTTGTGTCCAAGTTTTGATTATTAACAAGGGGATATGATTGAAGAGCATTGAGAAATGTATTTCCCTTGTTGAAATTTGGTTGTGTTGGAGCAAACAATGTTGTGATTTGCAGAATGTTTTGTGTGATGTTTTGGGATGGGGGTGTAGATGAAATGGGAATGGTGGATGAGATTGGAGGAAAAGATGTCCTCATTATAGTACTCACATCAAAATTCGAAGGTAACTTGGCCCCTTGTTTTGCTAGCTCAAGCATGTATAACGAAGGGTTGAGCCTCATCTTGATGTTGATGATTTTATGGTTCTCTGAATTTTGGAGCATTTCAGTCATTTCCTCATGAGACATTCCAAAGGTAAGATCCTCTCCTTGGTTTTGTTCTTGCATATTTTGTGATGATGAGAGGGTCAAAGGATTACTTGATTCAGCGGGATTCATTTGTGCATTTGTTTGGCTAA
>VDFB02144153.1:0-56935 GCA_007258455.2 Sequoia sempervirens
CTGCAAATTTGTTTTTAATGCTATAATCTAAGGTGCATAAATCTGTTCCGATAGTGGCTACAACACTGTCAATACCTTGTGATGCAGATCCATTTTCAGAAACTCAATCCATAATTATTATAGTAAATGACCTGATGAAAGGTTGAGCCCAGCACAACCCAGGTGGGAGGAGATCAAATAAGCACACTTATAAATAATGTCGAAGTAGGTGGGCAGCACCTACTTTTTATTAAGGAAGGGCCCTACTAAATCAAGAGGAAAGGGAGAAGATGAAGTTTTGATTTTCCTTCTAGAACTCTTTCTTTTCTTCCCTGGCCAATTTCTTTTCTGTCTGTTGTGGCTGAGATATTGTATGAAGGAATGGGTGTGCATGCAGATCTGATCAGTTGGAAGAATATAAGTGCTGGTGGGGTGTCCAGTTTAGGTGTGATTTCCTCACCAATGGGAGATGAAACACAATGTGGGGTAGAGATGTCCTGACAACTATTCGTCATATAAAAGAATCCCATTCTTTAGGGTATGTGGTTTTGTTCTACAGCCTATTCTGTACAATCCTATCCTTTCCAGTCCAGTTGGTTCTGTATTACAGCCTATTATGTATGATCTCAACCTTTTTGCCTTCTCACATCTTTCACCCAAAGGCTCTTATCTGTATGAGAAGATCAGTGGTTGTTGCTGCTCTTGCCTTGCATAGGTTGAGCTCACATGTCATGTCCAAATTTGCTCTGTTTAGTCATCAATTTGGTTGCAACATTCGAGTTGCATAAATCTTTCTGCTGACAACCAACGTTATCATGTTTTGATCATCTTCAATATATAGGATCTCAACAGTTGTTTTCCTGTGAAAATGCGAAAACTATATATCCTATTTTAGTACTTGAGAAAGGAACATTTTTCAATTCTTATAAGTGAAAAAGTATGCCTACATAATGGCCTCAAAATAATAATGTCCATTGGACTGATTTTATATTTCTGGCATCTAATATCTATATGGATTTGTAGCAATATCACATGTTATCTCAATGTAGAAAATTGTGTGATCACACTCCAGGAAAGTTATGCCAGCATATCTTACATATAATCACTCTCCATCCTTTTCTAATTCAGTGTCTATGGCTAGCAATGCCATCTTGCATTGTCTGGATGCTCGGTAATATCAACTAAATAACATTATTTTAAGTTATAAATGCAGGCCAAGCAACACTTAGTCATGCTGTTGAAGAGTATCTTTGAAAATTTTCGCATGGGCTTTATGATGTGGTCATAACTGTTTGACACTGTTTCGCTGAATACAGGCGGCTCCTGTAAACATTCTTGTAGGTTCTCAAGTATGGGTGGAAGATTCTGAAGTGGCCTGGATTGATGGAGAAGTTCTGGAGATCAATGGCCAGCAGGTTAAAGTTCAGACTGTTGATGGAAAGTTGGTAAGTGAGCAGTATTATTTTTAATGACAATCTCTTTGGATTTCTTTTTCTATTGTGACTGCTCTCAATCAATTTAACAAATTCCTACCAATGACAATAGGTTTCTTGAAAAAACAAGGGCTTCTGTTTACTAATATTATTTCCAGCATCTCTTTCTGGATTGTATATACTAACTATTAGGTCAATAGTTAAATAGTTCTTTACAGAGAAGCTATGGTGTATACACTCAAGCTTAGGGAATGATGCTATATCTGCAAAGTTATTATTCACAGTGTATTATTACTGTCAGAGTGAAATTGCCGGGAAGCATGGTTGTTAATCATATCCCAGGCTTCATGTTTTGGAGATCCAAATAAGAAGCTTCTGCTTGTGTGTAGGTGACTGTAGGCTTGTCAAATGTATACCCAAAGGATTCTGAAGCATTGCCAGGTGGAGTGGATGATATGACAAAACTTGCTTATTTGCATGAGCCAGGGGTTCTACAAAATTTGGCATCTAGATATGAACTAAATGAAATTTATGTGAGTTCTCAGGGTTTTCTTTGAATTGCCTTATTATTATTTAGTTATATTTAGATAGTTCTACATCTCTTTGCTCTTCAGTTTTGACACAGTTCTAAGTTTTTCTCTTCGTTAAAGTGCAATACATATGCTTTTGAATAATCTGCAGAACTGTGTTACTAAAAACAACATTTCTATGACGGCGTTATGTGGTATCTGACAGACCTACACTGGAAGTATATTGATTGCCATCAATCCTTTTACAAGACTTCCTCACTTGTATGACAGTCAGATGATGGAACAATACAAAGGGGCAACATTTGGAGAGTTAAGTCCTCATGTGTTTGCTGTGGCAGATGCTGCATACAGGTATGCCTCTCCAATTTTCTGATTGAAGCTGTGTTTTGTAGCAGAGAGACTCTGTTTGATACATCAATTTAAACTTTTTATGGATACAGGGTGATGATCAATGAGGGAATAAGCCAGTCCATTCTAGTGAGTGGAGAAAGTGGGGCAGGTAAAACAGAATCCACCAAAATGCTTATGCGTTATCTTGCTTACATGGGAGGCCGAGCAGCAACTGAGGGGAGATCTGTGGAGCAGCAAGTGCTAGAAGTAAGAAATAATGAGCATTTTGCTTATGAATGGAGTGCAAAGAATCACTGTGGTGTTGCTACAGCAATTAAGAAATGTTGTGATCTCAATTTTATCATATTATATGTCTTCGTTGTTTTTTATTTAATCATTATCTGATATTCTTTTTTTTCCTGCTTTGCAGTCAAATCCTGTTCTGGAAGCCTTTGGAAATGCAAAAACTGTTAGGAATAACAATTCCAGGTTAATGCTTTTCTCAAGATTTTCCATTGCATGCATAATGGAAGGAAATTGAATATAAGGAGTTTCTAGAGTTTGAGTTGTTAATATGTGGATTTGGCTTAGTTCTTTGAATATCAAAGGTACAATTTCTTCTTATCAAAACTTTTCTTCTGACTAAGGTACATGTTTCATGCAGTCGTTTTGGTAAATTTGTTGAGCTACAATTTGACAAAAATGGAAGAATATCAGGAGCTGCTGTTAGAACATACCTACTAGAAAGGTCTCGTGTTTGCCAAATTTCAGATCCTGAGAGAAACTATCATTGTTTCTATCTTCTCTGTGCTGCACCCCCAGAGGTATGCAGCATCCTGCTTTGGCAACTGTGAATGCAATTGACCATTAAAATAGGCACATTTTCTACTTTCTATGTTCTATTCTGAATCTATTTATGACTGATTTGAAATTGCAGAATGCTAACAGTAGCAGAACCATTTTCTCAAATTTTCTTCATTCTGATTTCAGGATATTGAGAAATATAAGTTGGGACATCCAAGCTCTTTTCATTATTTGAATCAGACCAACTGTTATCAACTTGATGGAGTTAATGAAGCTGAAGAGTACCTTGCAACGCGAAGAGCAATGGATGTTGTTGGAATCAGTACTGAAGAACAAGTATGATTGACTTTTTGTAGAATGAGAAGTTAAAGTGTTACTTACATATGCATAAAACATGATCTTTATGTTTTTCTGAATCACTTGATGTTTTCAGGATGCAATTTTTCGAGTTGTGGCAGCTATTCTCCATTTAGGTAATGTGGATTTTACTAAGGGGAAGGATAGCGATTCTTCTAAGCCAAAAGATGAGAAAGCTATGTTTCATCTTAAGATGGCAGCCGAATTATTCATGTATGGTTCCTTTCTAAAAAAATGATCAGGATATTATACTGGTTCTAAATATATTGCTATAATGTCCTTTCAACCTTTAGTGTGTACTGATTTTTTTAGTGGACCACATTATATATTCTCTCAGGTGTGATGTTAAGGGTCTAGAAGACTCTCTTTGTAAACGTGTCATTGTGACTCGAGATGAAAGCATTACAAAATCTCTTGACCCAGTTGCTGCAGCTACCAGCCGAGATGCATTGGCAAAAACAGTATACTCACGATTATTTGACTGGTATGATCTACCATTTGTAAGGCCCACTTTATTTAGAACAAGATCTTAATGAAGAATGCAATTGGAGAGAAGCATATTTCTCAATTTTTGTAGGATATATACTGCTCTATGGACCCTACTTAAGACAATGCCATTTGAATTAAATGCAGGCTGGTAAATAAAATAAATAATTCAATTGGCCAGGATCCTAACTCAAAGACCCTAATCGGAGTTCTTGACATTTACGGTTTCGAAAGTTTTAAGAATAACAGGTATCTTTTATTCATAGCCAGCAAGATTCTGTCTGCATTTACATGCCTTGTAGCTGTAGTCACTGCAGATTAGTGAGTTATATATGAAACCTTTCATATCATGAAATGTGTATGTATTATATGGAAATCTTAAGTGAGCTAAGGGAAACCTACTTCTCTTCTGCATTGCAGTTTTGAACAGTTCTGTATCAATCTCACAAATGAGAAGCTGCAACAGCACTTCAATCAGGTCAGAAAGTTCCATATCTATTAATTATTGGTATTTTAGTTAGAAATATATTTTTGTACATTTTACTTTTTCACTGGGTATATTTGCTTAACTATTTTAATACTGTTTTGTTGCTTATAATGTTTACTTTTCCATGGACTTTTTTATATGCTGTGCAGCATGTCTTTAAGATGGAACAAGATGAATACACAAGAGAAGAAATTGATTGGAGCTACATTGAATTTGTTGACAATCAAGATGTTTTGGATCTAATTGAAAAGGTCTTTTTGATTTCCATTTCCTTTGCTGGTTTGATTTAGATGCAAATAGAGGATGCATGGTTAAACATACATACAATGTCATCATTAAGGCTCTTGATAAACATCCTGTTTACTTTTTGTAAACTATGTAAATCCTTTTTTCCCCATCTTGTGTTGCTATTTGTAACAGTTAAAACAGTTTTTGTTAATACTTGTTTAACTTTAAAGCTTCAAATACTAAAATTGTTTCTATAGAATTGAGTATCTTATGGAGTAAATTTTTTAAAACAAATGATCCCTCTCTCCATTGAACTTGTAGTGCTTTGTTAAAACTTTGCATTTATGAGACAACTTTTATTTCTCCAGGACCAGGATCTTAATACTGTCGTATTTGTATATGCAGAAACCAGGGGGAATTGTCGCTCTTCTGGATGAAGCCTGGTAAGTTTATGTAAACTTTATCCCTACAAACTTTAAGATGCTCATTCAACACCATACATATGATGTGCCCTTTTTCCTGGAACTTCATTTTTTATTCCTAAAACTGCCAGTGAACTGATGCCATTGGCTATTGGTTATACTTGTTTTAGAATAAGAATGGCATGTCCATTAACTACGTGAATATGGCATAATGAATGGGATAAAAAGAGGTGTGACATTTTTGTTAGCCATGAGGGTAGGACATAATGAATGAACAGTTATATCTCAGTTGTTTAACAGAATAGGAATCCCATAAGCTGCATCAAAAGAAGTTAAACAAATATGATAGTTCACAATCAATGATTAGGTCATAATTAGTTTGTAGATAGGGATAATAAGAAGGCTTGGATCGATGATCATTTACTTAGTATTTATTTTACATTAATGATCTAATGAAATCACACATACTTCAAAGTTTAAACAAATGGGGAGTTTTGTGACCAGTGACACACAAAGATCTGTTTTCTTCTAATAAAATTTAAGGGCGAATGAAAAATGGGATATAATAGGAGAAATGAAAAATTAAGATGGACTTCAGTTAAAGTTCAGTTATATGCTACAATTGATTAATGATGGTGAATGTAATTCAGTATTCACTTTTCCTTAGGTTTTTTTTTAGTTTTTATATGATAACATAAATATTTTGTTTGATTAGCAGGAGATCATTCAATGATTTTTGTTTCAGCAAATAGATGATTGCATTCAATTTATATGTTTTGTTTTCATATCAATTTTGAAGTGTTTGTGAGATGATTTATGAGTAGGATATGTCGATGCTTAATTACCATTACAAAGAGATTGAGGCCAATACGTAGAAGTTTTTGGTGACAGGGACATATGAATAAAGTTTTGTCACTAATTTTATCTTTCTTTTTGCTTTACAGTATGTTTCCAAGATCAACCCATGAGACCTTTGCACAAAAGCTTTACCAAACTTTCAAGAACAATAAGCGGTTCAGCAAACCAAAACTTTCTCGCACTGACTTCACTATTTGTCACTATGCTGGTGATGTGAGAAACTGCTTCTTTTAACTCATATTTATAATACTTTATTTTTACAAGCAGTAGCATTTGTATCACATGAATGCTCATCTCCTCTGTCTTATGGATCTGGCAGGTTACGTATCAGACTGATTTGTTTCTTGACAAGAACAAAGATTATGTTGTTGCAGAGCATCAAGGTCTATTAAATTCTTCAAAATGTTCCTTTGTTGCGGGTCTCTTTCCTCCTCTACCTGAGGAATCTTCTAAGTCATCAAAATTCTCCTCCATTGGTACACGTTTTAAGGTAGGGTGGATTTTTGCTTTTACACCTGACTCAACACTACCTTTGTCTTTCAAACCTTTGTGATTTTTAATTATTGAATTTGTTTTCTTTTGCTTGCTATCATATCTTCCCCTTCTAAATTTTAATTTCTTGGAATTTATGATGGGTGCTGATATGCACGTGTAATTTTGTTGTCATGAATAATCTTTGAAAGTATTGAGATATTAAATTAATTTTTATTTTTGTGCAGCAACAACTGCAATCTCTCCTAGAGACACTGAGCTCAACAGAACCTCACTACATACGATGTGTGAAACCAAACAGTGTTTTAAAGCCAGGCATTTTTGAGAACTACAATGTTCTACAACAACTACGTTGTGGGGTAAGCATCTTTTGGCCATATATTGCTACATTTGATTCTTTTAGTTTGCTGTTAGTTAGAAAACAGGCATATTTCCATTTTTAACGACTAATGAGATATCCAGGTTCAGTCATTAAGATAGCATGCTTAAACATAGAATTATCATTAAAAGTTATGCTTCAACTGTATTGCAGGGTGTCATGGAGGCAATCAGAATCAGCTGTGCGGGGTACCCTACAAGGCGAACATTTGATGAATTTCTTGACCGTTTTGGTATTCTTGCCCCCGAAGCGTTGGATGTGAAGTATGT
Source organism: Sequoia sempervirens (assembly GCA_007258455.2). NCBI lineage: Eukaryota > Viridiplantae > Streptophyta > Pinopsida > Cupressales > Cupressaceae > Sequoia > Sequoia sempervirens. The sequence continues at coordinate 7,055 of VDFB02144153.1, forward strand.
TTTCATATTTTGCAGCACTGCTCTTAGCAATCTTGGCAATGGTCATACTTTAAATTCGATATGCTGCTCAATTTATATTATTGTCACTGAAATATTAGTTTCTAATTTTTAGTCCTATTGATCACATATTGTAGCTATGATGAGAAGACTGCAAATAAAATTTTACTGGAGAAAGTGGGTCTCCAAGGCTACCAGGTATGTCCAATTGTATGTCTGCATAAGTCAAAGCATTTGTTCCTTTTGCATGTCTTGCAAAAATATATTACATGTTAAATTGAAAAATTGCATTTGGTTAATGTAAAAGTTCACATGATAATGGCGGCTTGTGTAATTTCAACACCTTTCCACTAACATATTTCTTGACTTAACAAGTTTTCTGTTCATAACAACTCATGATGCCCCTTGCACTGACAACAGCCAATATTTAAGATTATTCAAACACTCTACCCAGTTAATCATTTGAGAGAATTTTTTTCCTTAACTTATAATTGGCTTACTGCTTATGTTGCAGATGCCACCAGACGGCAATTCTTAAATGCCTTGGTAGTATTGTGCACTTCCAAGTTTATAACTTACCCAGTTTATCGTTAAAGAGAACATTTTATCCTTCTGTTTGTTATTAGCACAACAGTTATGCAGCCTTATGCTGCATATGCTACCACAATCCAGAACCCCAAACTGGTACCAAAGAGATCCCTACCAAATTAAGTTTTATAAAGCTCACATAGTTCCAAACTTCCAACAGTGACATGATTGTCCACACTGGTATTGCAGTCCCAATGTAGTCACATCTTTTTATATTGTCAAAAATGCCATTTGGCATCAGTTGAATATATGCTACTGTCTGACCTCTCCACTGAATAAATCCAACAATTTTTTCTTTTAATCAACTTGGCTTCTCCTGGTATGTAGGGTCATGACTCTCCCTGCATTACATTGTTGTTCTACATGACTCCTAAAGTCAACTCTTTGATGTATGCAATCTTCTTGTCCAATACTGACTCACTATTGACTTTCAACTTTAAATTTCACTATTATTCTAGAACACCTGAAAACCTTACATGGCTTGACTTTTTTAAACATGATACCGTGACGTTATATCCTTTGTACAACACCATAAGGCTTTTACCACATACTGCATCTTCTTGAAATTTGGACTGAATAAGACTATAAGTTAATATCAAATGACAAATTTCCTTAAACCATTTTATAAGTGAAATGGAAAAGCAATCCCTGAGTGAGCGTGATGTTGCAGACATGTGTGGACCATAGATGAGGTCAGAAGTTTTATCCAAAGATGGTTAGAATTGTATGTCATTGAATAATAGATGAGGTAAATTAAAAATTAATCTTATTAAGGATTTCTCCTACACCAAAATAGTATCTTGCACGGCAGTGACCTAAAACAAACCTTTACCTTTCTATGACTAAAAAATGGTACCTTGATTTCCGTCTGAGCATGACATTTCTATGACTTAACAAGAATTTATCCTCTATTATGATCATCATTCAACTGGAAAAATTAGCTACTTATTTTTAATAGGTCTTCTCCCCAAGACTAGGAGATAACATTTCATGATGTCTGATTTCTAGAAATGTTAACCTACACTATTTTTGGAACTATGCAGATAGGGAAAACAAAGATTTTTCTGAGAGCTGGGCAAATGGCAGAATTGGATGCTCGAAGAACTGAAGTTTTGGGAAAATCAGCAAAAATTATCCAGCAGAAATTTCGGTCACATCTTGCCCGAAAAGAATTTCTTGCTTTGCGCAATGCAGCCATTCATTTGCAGTCTTTATGGAGAGGTATTTTATTTTTTATACATGAATATGTAGTTCAACTGGTGTTAAAGTTTTCCTCCATATTAAATTTTCTGTTGCTGGTTGCAAAATTTGTTTCTCAATGCCGGTGGTTTATAGTACTTTATATGCTATGTAATTTTATGTGCTATACAATTTTTTATTTTGTTGAGCAGGAAAGATTTTTTTTTCAACATATTTTGGTATTTTACTGTTTGCAGGTAAATGTGCTCGAGAGCTCTTTAAAAACATGAGGAGAGAGGCTGCTGCAATTCGAATACAAAAATATGTCCGCAGATACCAAGCTCGCAAGGCTTACACACAGTTGAGATTGTCAGCCATTGTCATTCAAGCAGGTTTACGTGCAATGGCTGCTCGCAATGAATTTCGATTTAGGTCTCAAACTAAAGCTTCAATTATTATACAGGTATTTTTTTGTTGCTTTGACAAATGGGTGATGTAAAGTGAGTTTTATCACTTGAGATTGTTGTAGTGTAATTTTTCAAATTTTGATCTCTGATAACATGTTTAATGGATTTAAAGTTTTGACATTAAGAAACAGTTCAAGTTAGTCATTAACATGTAGTTAATGGAAGAGCCTTTGAAAAAAATTTACCACAAAAATGGGAAAGTGATAATGCCCCCTTTAATGTTTGCTGCCTTCCAGACTGAATGGCGTGCATATAGAGCTCGCACATACTATAAGAAGTTGAAGTTGGCAGCCATAACATTCCAGTGTGCTTGGAGAGGAAGGGCTGGAAGGAAGGAGCTCAAAAAACTCAAGATGGTGAGTTATGAGTGCTTCGTTTCATGAATACGTGTATGCTTTGTGACAAATGAAACAAATGATAAGAACAAAAATAATATTGTCTTTCTTATTCTCTTAAATTTTTTCTCATGCTGAGAAGTTAGATCTTTGGTAAGAATAGTATTGTGGAGTACTTAAGTATTCTGAATCCATCAAATAACTTAAAAGTTTGAAGCTATTAGTAGGTGCTTAATTATCGCAATTGGCATTTGTATTTAGTAGTCTTCATACAATCTATCTAAGATATGTACCATTTCCATTTAAGTTTCCACTTTTTGTTTTGGATTTTGTAATCTTATGTATGCAAAACTTAACTTCCCTATGCAGGCTGCTAGGGAGACTGGTGCACTGCAAGCAGCAAAAACCAAGTTGGAGAAACAAGTGGAGGAGCTTACATGGCGCTTGCAGCTGGAGAAGCGTATAAGGGTAATGATTCTTCTATTTGAGATTTTATGCAAAAAACAAGATAAGTTTATCAGAAAGAAAACCCACGTGGCTGACGAAGTTCTAATATTCTTTTCAGTTTGAACTTTCAACCATTCATATTCATTTTGAATTTGTCTTGTTTCTTTTTTAACCATTTCTAAGGCCTCATTTGAGTTGATTCAGGTGGTGAAAAATTAGTTGGTGACTAAAATCTAGGACTAAAGTTTGTTGCTTCTAATCGTACAACTTATGATAAACAAGTCATATTTATTTCTTAAGTCAGATGCTTCACATCAGTATTGCATTGTCTTGTGAGTTTACTGTTTGATGATGTTTAAATCTCTTTTTTTGTAGGCTGACTTGGAAGAATCAAAATCACAAGAGACTGCAAAACTGCAATCTGCTCTACAGGAGATGGAAGCACAAGTTAGAGAAACCAATATCTTGTTGGAAAAGGAGAGAGAGGCAGCTAAAAAGGCCATGGAGCAGGCTAAGACTGTCATAGAGACTCCAGTTGTTGTTGTAGACACTGCAAAGCTCGAGAGTCTTACCAGTGAGAATGAAAAGCTAAAGGTGATTCTTCTTCTTTGTGAAACTATGAAAATATAGCTGTAGCCTGTAGTTGCCCTCATCGGGTAGATTGAAATGCTTTTTATCATAGTGTAGAAAACTCAATTTTGTGGGTGTTTTGACATAAAAATGATGCCTTTGAATAGTGAAGGTTGACCAAAAGCAATCCTGTTGGTATGATGCAACAGATAGCTGAACTTTTGGAGAATTTGTTGATGTATTTGAGCTTTCTGTTGGACAATTTTCTGTTGCATTACAGTTATAGATGTTTTCCATTGTGCAGGCTTTGATAAGTTCACTTGAGCAAAAAGCGGATGAGGCTGAAAAAAAAGCAGATGAGGTTGAGAAGAAATATGTCGAGTCCCAAAAGCTGAGTGAGGAACGGCTTAGAAAGGCCAACGAGGCAGAGTCAGAAATTGAGAAGCTCAAGAATACATTACAAAGGTTTAAAATATTCTATATGTCACTATGCTCTCTTTGTTACTAAAGGACTGTATTTTTTGTATATAGTTCATATTCTTATTTTCATGCCTTTGCTAACTGGAAGTTTTCAAATCCTAAATAGGTTTGAAGCCAAACTTTTAAATGCCGAATCTGAGGATAAAGTTATTCGTCAGCAAACATTGGTCAAGTCACCTATAAGGGCTTTTTCGGAACGCTTAATCACTAGTGTTACTCAGGTAGATTATCACTTTAATTATTTTTCACACACAGTTGGGGTGTTTCTTTTATTGAATTTGAATTCTTCTTTTGAAGAGTTGAATGCAATTGTACCTGGTTTTCTGAACATTCGATTTATTCTCCTTTCTGGCAGACTCTTGAAAATGGCTATCATGAGCTTGAGGAACCTAATACCGTAAAAGTGAGTTTTTGAGTATCATTTCCATCTGTTTTTAGTCTTTAATGATTTTTTGTTCCATTTTCTATATGACCATTATCATATATTGATCCTTACAGTTATAACTAGAGAGCTAGGAATGCTTTTTGCAGGTTACTGTTGCAAGCGAGGTACCTATCATCAAGGAGCCTGCTGAAATTGAGAATAAGCCACCAAGGCCTCTTAATGACATAGAGACCAAGCCACCAAAGCCACTTAATGATATACATGTACTCAATTCAATTCCCTAAAAATCTTGAGTCTTTTTTTAAATGCATTGCAAGTTCAATTGTCTACCAAACCTTGATTGATTTGAAGTCTAGTTATTTCTATAAATCTAATATCTTTTATTATTCCAATTCAGGAAAGCATAGACACACTTATCAAGTGTGTCTCCCAAGATATTGGCTTCAGCCAAGGCCGCCCTGTTGCAGCATGCATTATATACAAGACGCTTTTTCATTGGCGGTCATTTGAAGCTGAAAGAACCAGTGTGTTTGATCGTATTATTCAGATGATTGGATCTGCAATTGAGGTTAACAGAAATTGCTATGAATATAATGCTTTTGCTATTTCCTCTAAGATTAATTATTTTTCTGTCAATGAGACTTGACTGGATAACCACTTACAATATAGAACTAGGTTGAGAAGACCCTAGGGCTGTGAAATTGATTAAACATAAAAGACAACAGCTAAACAAAAGAAACAAAATGAGTTTGGGTTGATCTTTTGTGGCTTGTCTTTTTGAATGTTGCCATGTGACAATTTACAATCTTCAAGCCATTTGGTATCGCTGGATCATATCTTTTTTACTTGCAAACTCTTTGGTCCAGTTCTATTTGTGTATCATCTGTCAAGGTATTATGCATTTCAGTAGCATGAACCTTTTTTTTCTTTGGTCTTCTCAAATGCTGCTTCATGACAACTGTATAATCTCAAGTGTTGATTATTTCTGGGTTGTGTTTTTCTTTCACAACCTCATCATTCTGGAAAGCATTTACTTCACTCTAAATCTTGCTACTCTTCTTGGTAAAACTGACTAATTTGTTAATTAAGTCCTCTTGAATGATACTAGAGGAACATGTAAGTGTCTAACATGATAATATCAGGATGTTGATTTTGGAGGATATTAGCCACAACTCTTTTTTGAGATCCATGTGCTAGGATGTGATGATCTACTATACTAGAAGTTGGAGCAGTAAACTCTCTTTTGAATTGTAACTTAGAATGCATTACATTAAAATAACATCATCTCCTAGTTCTACTTTATTATTCAAAGATTGCCATGAATGTACTAGAAATATTAGTTAGTAGAAATCACCTTTTGCTTAAAGAAAATTTATTTTGAAATTCTACCCCTATTTACTTGATAGTAAATATATAGAAATGCGCTTTCATCCTTTTCATGGAACCTTTTTACTACTTTTCCTTGATCTATTACCTTTTTAATATTTACACATAGAATACATTCTTTTGCATATGTGCCTATATCTAACATAAGTGTTTATTTTTTATTACAGAATCAGGAAAACAACGATGTTTTGGCCTATTGGTTGTCAAATACATCAACTTTGCTTTTCTTCTTACAACGTACACTGAAGGCAACTGGTGCAGCTGGAGTAACTCCCCAAAAGCGAAGAACATCTTCTACTTTACTTGGGAGAATGGCTCAAGTAAGAAGGCACCTCTGGTTTTAATTTTTAAGCAAAGTAATTAACTTTAGCTTAATTGTTAAGAAAAGTTAATTTATCAGGCTAGAGCAAATTGGGTAGATACATATTTAATACTATTGATTTATTTTTGGTTGTTTCAATAAATTATATACAACAATATCTTGTAGGGTTTTCGATCCTCTCCATCAGCCATGGGCCTTCCTTTTGGTATTGGTGGTTTAGATGCTGTGCGCCAAGTGGAGGCAAAATATCCAGCTTTATTATTCAAGCAACAACTTACAGCTTATGTGGAGAAGATATATGGGATTATTCGTGATAATCTGAAGAAGGACATAGCTGCCTTGCTTGGCCTGTGTATACAGGTATATAGAAAATTTTCTGTCAGAGAACATTTGGTAGCCATCAAATGAAATCTAGAAATGAAATAAAAGATAAGGCTTTGTTTAAAGATTGTGCCTTGGTTGACAGACTGGCCTATAATTTGAAGCTTTTTGTTAACTGAGTGTGTCAGTTAGTCCAAAGTTTGTGTTCTCCTTTCTATTTTTATTTCACAATCAGGATTTGTCTCACTATTTGGCAAATAACTTGGTAGCATCATATATTGGCACCAATAGAAAAATTGCATCTGTTCAGCTGGGGCTAGATGATGGCTATTCTTAGAAATATAATAATTTTTTGTTCTATTTCTTAACAAATTATTATTTAATGTTCATATTTCATCTTGTATGAACATAAAAATTGTCATGTATTACATACAGGCTATCTTAACAAATTATTATTTAATGTTCATATTTCATCTTGTATGAACATAAAAATTGTCATGTATTACATACAGGCTCCAAGGACATCAAGGGCAAGTATGGTAAAGGCATCTCGATTGCAGGCAAATGCAAGCGCACAGCAGGTTCCAAACCACTGGCAAAGCATTGCCAAGACCCTAACTAGTCTTCTCCAAACAATGCGTGCAAATTATGTATGTTTCAGTACTCAAATATCTTTATTTCTTATGAAAATAGCAAAATGTATGTAGGAACAAGAATATTTGGTCATGTTGCTCAGGGTTTGTTTACCTTGCAGGTGTCATCAGTTTTGGTCAATAAAATCTTCATTCAAATATTTGCATTCATCAATGTACAACTTTTCAACAGGTTAGAATATTTCTGCACAGGAAATGTTTTCAAATACTGAACTTAATAAATTATTGTAAGGCAGTGAACATTTTTAACTAGTTATATTTTGATATTTGACGATGAGTGGTCACATTATTTTTGCTACAGCCTTCTTCTACGTCGTGAATGCTGCTCATTCAGCAATGGAGAGTATGTTAAAGCAGGGTTAGCTGATCTGGAACTTTGGTGCTGTGAAGCAACAGAAGAGGTTTGCTTGCGATTTTATTTTCCCTTTAAACGTGGACTTTATCTGGTCTATTATATGGTTATTTTGTATTTTTGGACTCATCATACCTTGCTGAATGTTGAAAGTTTGAACACTGCAGTATGCAGGTTCAGCTTGGGATAAACTAATGCATATCAGACAAGCAGTGGGATTTTTGGTAAGCAATAACTACAAGTGATAAATTTTTCTTGGAACATATTGTTTTCCCATAAATTCTAGCATCCTTTAAAATAATTTTTTTTTTTTTTTTTATAGTTGATCATTACTAAGCATACATACCATCATTATGTTAAATTCTATTTACATATTTTCAACTCCGAAAAGATCAATCCTTATTAACGTAGATCATTTTGTTAGAAGGATTGACACATTGGTGCTAGCAATTTTAATTTGATGCTTAAATTGGTTTTATCCTTCAGGTTATTCATCAGAAACCAAAGAAATCCCTAGATGAAGTTACCCATGATCTTTGTCCGGTCAGTAGATGTATTTTTTCTGTCTCTTCCTTCATTATCCAGATTGTTTACTATTTTCCTTAATGTCTTATTTTTTTTAATAATTGCTTCTCAGGTCTTGAGCATACAACAATTATATAGAATCAGCACCATGTACTGGGATGATAAGTATGGCACTCATAGTCTGAATTCAGATGTAAGTCATGTGGATATATATGTTTGTAATGTTTGTTTCCTTGTCTTGTCCCTATTAATATTTTCCTGTGATACAATTGCATGCTTGAATTAACATTTTGGTCCTAATTGTCATTAGCAATGGATATTTTACAGGTTATTGCAAACATGAGAGTATTGATGACTGAAGATTCAAACAGCTCTCTAGGAAATTCTTTCTTGTTGGATGATGACTCAAGGTAAGATTTTAGAGCAAGTCAATGTCAGTATATGCATCAGTTTGCAACTTTTTTCCTGTGTAGGTTCTTCAACAGCTATTGCAGAAAATTGACAGAATTATTGTTTAATACTGCAGCATACCATTTTCCGTGGAGGACATATCAAAGTCAATGCGAGAGACAGATTTATCAGATATCAATCCTCCTCCTCAGCTTCTTGATAATTCAGCATTTCAGTTTTTGTTAACAAATGCTGAATAGAGTGGGACGCTTCACTTTCTGATTCTTTTTTGCTCCCTTGATTGGTGTAATTGTCAGTTCACCTGTGATGTCAGTTGTACTTTTAGCCTATTCTTGTCTGAGAGCAGCCAGGCATAGCTGTGAGGAGAATGATTCCCACCAAACTCATTGTTTCATTTTTTGTTTACCATAGGGGATATAATTCTTATGTAATTATCTGGTTTTCGATTGTTGCTTTTCCCTTGAAGGCTTTTATTTATTGTGGTCTGCAAGGGCAGATCCTCAAAACAAGTTCGAAGTACAGAAGAAAAACTTCTTCTGAGCCCAGTTTGCTTGCTTGTGAAAGTTTCCACACCTTCTGCAAGCTTATGTCAATAATATTTTTTCCTTGAAGATGCCAGCTCTATTGTGCTGCATTCAGTTACAAGGAAGATCACGAGGCAGCTTGCTTTTACCACCTAAAGGTTAGGGATGTATTTGGATCCAATCATAGCAAATTCTTTTTAGTATTAGATATGTATACACAGTATTTGAAATTGTTGGGAGGCACCATTGCCCTCCCCAGAATGTAATATTTACGCATTTATGATGTCCATTGTATAAAAGTTGAAAGGATTTTTGTAGTGTGTCCGCCACGATTGTGCGTGGACATAGGGTTGGGTGAACATTGGTTGAGGTACAGTCTTGTTGTGTTGTGTTCTGCAGTAAAATGTCCGGTTTATAGATATATGTAAATTCTATTTTATTGAGGTTATCGAAAAGAACAAATTTAAAGCTTTTGTAAATCATAGTTTTGAGTTGGTTATTTCTTGGCCTTCCCCCAATTTCTTGGAGGACTTAGAGATTCTGGGAATGACTTCAGAAGATGGTTAAAGGGAGATGTTGCAAATTTTATGATATAAGCCCTGAAGAAATCAATGTTTATTACATGAAATACGACACTCAAACTCCTTAAATAAGGTATGTAACAGATAATTTAATTAAAAAATCCCAAAATGGTGTTTGTAACGGATATAATTTAATTAAAAAACCCTACATGGTGCTTATTATGGTTGCCTTTCAAGTGATGAAGCACAGTTAGCACGTTGCAATTTACTAGTAGTGATAATTTTATCATCATTAACTTGTCTTGGCAATACGCTAAGTGGGGAAATTAACAGTATAAGTATGTAGAATACAAAGTTCTATCTAATAGATGTTTAATCAATGATTTGTAAAAACCAGCCATATAGCTTCTTTTTTTTTTAAAAAAAAATAGAGCTAGCAAAGTAATCACAAAACCGTTTTAAAATAACATGAAAATGATGGCGACTTTACTCAGTTTATACCACAATGTACAATAGGAAAGCAGAGTGCAATGATCATATAGGAAAGCAGGGTGCAATGATAACATATGAGTACTTGGTGGAGAATAAGAGCTTTGCTGGTCATGGTCGAGAGGGTTACCATTTACCTGCCTTTGAGGGTGCAACAAACCCAATTGAACTATTGCCTCATCCACCCCAACTAAATGGATGTAGCAAGCTATCCTAGAGAACAATCTTGCATTGATGGTGTGTGGGATGAAGATTGGGCTTTTCAAGGGAATGATTGGGAAGAAGTCTTTGGTGACTACATTAAGGGTTCACCCTTATCTCGACGAGGTCAAGCAACCATTGGATAATTGGGAAGAGGTCTTCGGTGTATCCCATGCTACATCCTTCAATCCCAAATGGTCATATAGGCACAAGAGAGATTTTCACAAGTTGTGAACCCTTCCAAATTGGTGGATTCCAACTTGAATTGCCCCTAGGCCATCAGTGACAAGCTTGTCCAGTTAGGAAGAAGTAATATATGATATATATCACATTTGGCCTTAGTGGTATTGTCATTGTCCCCTACACAAGATGGGTAGTACTTGAAATAGAGCTATATATCACATCTGGCCTTGGTGGTATTGTCATTGTCCCCTACACAAGATGGGTAGTACTTGAAATACAACAATAGCTCTAGGCATTGATCATTCGCATGATCTAATAATTGCCCGTTAGTTGCTCTAGTATTTTGGAGGTTCAAGCTTTGGTTATTTGTAACTTGATACTTATTGGAATTCTAGTTGTAATTGACTCGACTTGGTGAGCATTCTAAAGTGAATGGAGAGTTGTTTGTGGCAATTAGAGGTAGTGTTATAGAGCTTCCCAAACCCACATTCACAGGGATAAGAATTTGTAATATTTGGCTATGGAGATAGCCACCCAAGATTTAAAGGCCTATGGAAAACACAATACTCGGAAGATCAATATGACAAGAATAAACTATATTTTTATCAATGAATTCAAAAAGAGTCAATGTACAAATGTAGTAGAGACCCGTTGGTTATATAGCCAAGGTGAGATGCAAGAGGTCATAGGATTATGAGTGTGTTAATCATATGACATAAGACAATTTGACACAACTACCTAGGTCACATGTGTTAGTTATCAAAGGATAAGATAACAACTGATGACAACTAACACCTTGTAGAAAAAATCTTACAACCTAAGTAAACTTAACATGTGAATATGTCCACTAAGTCCCTAGTAAGTGGAATAATTAGGTATAAGACATTTATTCACACCAACACCCCCCCTTAAGTGCAACTTAGGGGCAAATTTATTATGCAAATGACTCAAAGATGGGTCCCGGCTACGAGGCCATGTTAGGTATCCATGTACAAATGCAATGCAATCTCTCACAAATGGGGAAAGGGAGAAAACCCAGTGGGAAAAAACTCCCCTCACCAAAAGAGAGAAACAAAACAAGAAATTGCACTCAAAGAAATGAGGACAAAACCTCTAGTGAGGAAAAAGTCTCCCCCATAAGAGATAATGAAGAAGGTCAAGTGACCCCTCCTAAAGAAACATCCTGCACCCCCAAGAGAGCTCACAAATGGTGATGTGTACTCTTAGTGAAGGGTTTGGTGAAGATATCTACAACTTGCTTTGTTGTAGGACAATACTACAAATCAATGACCTGCTCTTGTATCAACTCCCTGATGTAGTGCATGTGGATCTCGATGTGTTTGGTCCACTAATGTTGAATAGGGTTCTTCGAGATCTGGATGGCACTTTGATTGTCACAATGGAGGATTGTGGGCCGTGGAATGGTGAAGCCAAACTCAGTCAGAATATTCTAAAGCCAAATAGCCTCAATAGCGACATTAACAACTCTTCGATACTCAACCTCAGTTGAAGAGAGCAATAGCATGTTGCTTCTTACTCTGCCAACAAATGGGGCCAAAACCATGGTGAAAGTTGTAGCCAAAAGTGGACTTACGATCATCAAGATCACTAGCCCAATCAGAATCTGTATATCCAACCAAGTTGAGTCATGTACCTGCTGCATAGTGAATCCCATAATGTGGTGTACCCTATATGTAATGCAAGATGCGTTTGGTAGCTTTCCAATGAAGCTCATGCAGTTCCTGCATGAAGCGTGAAACCATGCCAACTGCAAAGGAAATATCAGGGCGTGTGTGAGTCAAGTAGATGAGGCTCCCAACAAGCCGACGATACAAAGTGGCATCAACAAGTGGAGTGGAACACTTGGCCTCAAGTTTGACTCCTGACAGAAAGGGAGTAGGTGCAACCTTACAATTAGACATGTGGAAATGAGCTAAAGGTCAAGAGCATACTTGGGTTGAGCAAGAGTGGTCCCGGAAGAGGACTGTGTGATCTCAATCCCGAGAAAGTAGTGCAAGAGGCCCAAGTCAATCATAGAAAACCTGTCATGCAAAGAAGATTTGACCTTGCTAATTGTTGGAAATAGGATGCCATTTAATTGCAATCCTAAACATTATTTATTTCATGTGTCTCCTAAGTCCTTGGAAAGTGTTCTCAAACACTAGGATTAGAGAGATTAATTTTGGATGAAATAATCATGTTAATTGACATTTGTAATTAATTCTAAATAATAGGAGCATGTGAGGGCGTCCAAGACGAGTTCCTAAATAATAGGAGCACATGGGGCACCCACATGGAAGGTGGAACTCACTTTGAATTAAGTTAATTGTTTGGAGTAAAAGATAACACTTCTGAATGCATGCAAAGATCCTAGGAGTTAAGGTTTGATGTTTACATGCATGGAGTTTAGTTAAGTTCAGTTCATATCAGTTCAATTCAATTTAGTTCAGTTCAGTTTAGTTTAGTTCAGAATCCGTTTAGTTTAGTTTAGTTTAGTTCAATTATCTTCAGTTAGTTTTAGTTGACTTCAGTTAACTTGGAATGCATGACTAATGACTTGAATTGCATGACAGATAACAGGGACTACCTTCAGTTAATAGGGGATGACCATTCTTGCATGAATAGTGGAGATAAATGTTTCAGTTAACAAGAAATGACTTGGACCCAACTTGGGCGCCCAAGTTGGCTTCTTGGAATTAACTCTTTTGCATGCTAAGATATTTTAGAAGGCTAAGTTAAGTGGGCCCACTCTTGGGCGCTTACTTTGAGGATAAAGCCTTGAAGATATTTACAGAATAAAGGTTGAGTTTGTACTTCAGTTTGGGATGCCCAAATGGATGAAGATGAAGATTTGACATTATTCTTCACGACATAACTTTACTTGCAAGAGATAGGCGTACCTTTTAGGGATAGGGATTGAGCATTGTAATTGTAACTCTTTTGGAATTTACAAAGTTGATTAATGCCTATTTATCTCAAGCAAGTTGAAGAGAGTTATTATCAATTTTATTGCAGGTTGTGAAGAAGATTTGGTGAAGGCAAAAGAAACATTCTCAAGCAAGAATTGGAGTTATTGTAATCTACTTTAGAGATTAAATAATACATTGATTCTCGGTGGAGTTTTTCCCCAAAAGGGTTTCTCCACGGTATATGCTTGTGTATTCTTTCTAATATCCCGTCTAATTCTTCTACAACTTCTATCTTCATTCTACAAATGATAAAATGAATTAATCAAATAACCACCCACAAAGAATCTGTAACAAAGGAAAGAATACATATTTAGATCAACAATCTTAAAGTTTTACAAAGTATTAAGCTACATAAACAACTCAATTTTCAACACCAATGATGGATGATGTACTCCCAGATGATCAAGTCATCAACATATAGAACAAGAAGCAAGTGAGAGTCATCCTGTCGCAAAATATAGACATTTGAATCTGAGTGGCACTAAGAGAATCCTATCGAGAGAAGAAAGGAGTCCATCTTGGCATTCCAAGCCCAAGGGGCCTATTTGAGGCCATAGAGAGACTTCTTCAACCTGCAAACCAAAGAAGAATCCTGAACAAATCCCTATGGCTGCTCCATGTACATCTCATCTTCAAGATCTCCATGAAGAAATGCACTCTTCACATCCATCTAATGGACAACCCAACCATGAGTTGCTGCAATGGCAAGAGTCAAGCGAATGGAGTTCATCTTAGCAACAGGGGCAAAGGTTTTTGTGTAATCAATGCCAAGAACCTGTGAGAAACCTTTAGCCACAAGTCGTGCTTTGAACTTTTCCACCATTCCATCCACTGCATATTTGGTTCGATAGATCCACTTACATTGAACCATTTTCCTCCCCTTAAGAAGAGGAACTAAGTCGCATGTGTGATTCCTCATCAAGGAACTATAGTCTTCCTCCATTGTTGAATCCCATTCAGGAATGCCTGAAGCCTCCTTAAAGGATTGTGGATATGAAGCAGTAGCAATGTAGACATGTGGAAGATGTTCATGTTGTGACCGAGTCCTTTGAGTGTCTATAGGATCCCCAACAAGATTGCCTGTTGACTTGAGAGTCTATCGAGCCCAATGAAGTTGTGAAGATGATGGGGACGAAGGACGAGAATCCTGAACCTCAGAATGAGAACCTTGCGAAGGTGCAACCTTGCATGTCGGAGGTGAGGTAGAATCATCCGAGTCACTATCATCTGAGTCCATTGTGGAAGAAGGATGAGGAGGATCAGAGGTCATGCTAGGAGATATTTCCTCAAAGTGTACACTCCTTTCAATGAATAGCTCATGTGTCTTTGGATCTAAGAGTTTATACCCTTTGACACTCTCTGGATATCTAACAAAGATACAAGGCCTGCTTTGAGGTTCCAAAGCCTCGCACTTCTCTAGAGGAATGCTTGCCCAAGCTGGAGAGCCAAAAACTCAAAAATGTCACACAACCGATTTTCTACCGCACCAAGCCTCAAAAGGAGTCATGCCTTGTGGGGAACCCAATTCTGAATGTGTGTAGCACAGTTAAAGGCTTTAGCCCAAAATTTTGGACCAAGAGAATGAGCATGAATCATGCAGCTAGCCATTTCCTTGATGGTTCTATTTTTCCTTTTTGCAACACCATTCTGCTATGGTGTGTATGCAACTGAATGCTGAAGATCAATCCCTTCAAGACTACTAAATTGCACAAGGTTGTGGTTCACATATTCTCGACCATTATCAGTACAAAGAATATTGATATAATTTCTAGATTGCTTCTCAACATGAGCCTTGAAGGTTTAAAACTTGTCAAAGACTTCATTCTTTTGGCAAAGAAAGTAGACCCAAGTGAATTTGGAGTAGTCATCAATGAAGGTGAGAGCACAACGAGCCTTGCTAAAGGACAAGACTAGAAATGGGCTCGTTCAATCACTGTGAACCAATCAAAGAATTTTTAAAGCCCTCCAAGACTTCCCTTTATCAAACTTCTCTTCTGGATGCTTACCCATTTCACAACCTGGACATACACCATCAGAAAAGTTGATGCGAGGGAGACTAGTGACCATATCATGTGAGCTGAGTTGTTGAAGATAGCAGTAGTTCAGATGTCCAAACTGCTCATGCCATAACTTACTCACTGAATTTGAATGAGTAAGCAATGCTATAGAAGGAGAATGTGGCACAAAGTGAGAAAATTGATATAGCTGAGTCTCATGATTGGCCTTTCCCACTACAACCAAGGCATTATCCTCAAAATCTTTGACCACAACTGCATGTGGATAAAACTAACTTTCTTTCCATTCCCAAAATGAGTGATTTGGTAGATTGAAAGAAGGTTGGCACACAAGTTAGGAACACAAAGAACATTCTCAAATGATCCATCATCCATGTCAACCAAACCTTTTCCAAAATTTTCCACCTGAGTGTCATCACCTGTAAGAATGTGTGGTACTGTACAAGGCTTAAATAAAGAAAATTGTTCTTTGTCAGAATCCATGTGATGTGTAGCACCCAAGTCAAGTATCCATTGCTGTGATGATCCTATGGCTGCAACAAGTTCCCATCCTTTTCCTTTCTTTGACTATGAAGTAGGAGATGCTTTCTTTTTGTAGGAAGATGGCAAGTTGATGTTATTCTTCTTGAGGAGATTAGTCAATTCATCAACTTGCTTAGCATGACAACGATGCTCATCATGACCAACTCTCTTGCAATATGCACAAGTCAGTTTCTCCTTCTTTTGTGAATTCCCCTTCTTAGAAGATGATGAAGAGTCTCCTTGTTGAGGAGAAGAGGATTGTGCTTGATCTTTGTGTGGCTTTTTCTTTGATTGCTTTTGTTTCTTATTAGATCCTTACCCATGTCCTGTTGCCAAAGCTTGTGACTTGGATGACTTGAGAATACCCATAGTGATCAACTTTGATTGTTCAAGCATCAACATCTCTATAAATGAATCAAATGAAGGTGTAGTATAGGCACTTCCCATAGTCAACCAATGAGTTTAAAAACTTGAAACAAAAGCTGCATATTCGGAAGGAAGCTTGTCCAACAAATTGAAGACCAATTGTGCATCCTTCTTATCAATACCACAATCTTTGAGTTGTTCTCTTAGTTCATTAGCCTTAGTTACATAGTCTTGTATTGTATCAAAATTCTTTGGATCCAAATTAGTGAGATCATTATCAAATTTTTATCCCCTAATCTCATCAATTTGTCCATACAATTGAGTAAGCTTATCCCATGTTTCCTTAGTTGTTTTACACTTATCAATATGAAAAAAGAGATCAGGAGAAACATATTTCCTGAGTATTCCAAGAGCCATAGTACTTTTAATGAGCCATTCACTTTTTAAATTTGGATCAGTTGGTTCTGGAACAAATCCATCAATGTAGTGAATCAATCCTTTTTCCATTAGTTTACTCCATGCACTTATTTTCCATGTTGCATAGTTATATGGAGTTAAAAGAGGAAACTTAGGATGACCCATCGCTGAAATCTTAAGAGCACAAGAGAGAACTCAAAGCACAATCACACAACACAACGCCCCCAAATTCACTCAATCAAAGAACCCCCCCCCACCCGAAAACAAATGATTTGGCACTTTATGCTTAGTGCAGTTACAATTGCCACTTGCAAAAAATAGCTAAGTGGTCTTTTGATTTCAATGCTTACAATTGCCACAAGAAGGCGAGATCAAACTGTGATCAACATGCAAAAGATCAAACTATGATCTATGCAAAATATTGCCAAAATGAGCCAAATAAGGCTATGTGCTGAAAATACAATTTTTACTCACAATGAATACAAATTGATAGCACCATTGTGAAGCTCTCAAAAAATTATGCACTTCTTTAAAAAATTGCACCTGAAAAGGAGTTCATATGAGCCCGAATGGAGCCCCGAAAGTTATGAAAATAGTGACAATTCAACAACACCTATGAAAAATTGAATTTTCTAGAAAAGTTGTGCATCAAAACCATAAACCGATTGCGCCAATGTGTAGAGCGCAAAAAAATAGCCCAATTAAAAAAAATTGCTCTGAAAAAGAAGTCAAAATGACCAAGATATCAACATTTGAAAATGAACTACAAATTCAAAAATGCCAATGGAGAGGGGTCAAAAAACTTCAAAAATGTGTTGATGTCATCAAATTGCTGATTTAAATTTGACGTTCGTATACCCATCAAGGTCGCCATCAACAACTATGTTGGAATATTCACCAAAATATGTGTTAGGTCACCGAAATCTTAACAACCATCAGAATATTCTAAAGGAATATTTGTAGGGGAAGATGATCAAAATCTTCAATGTAGCCCGCTAATTTTTAATTGTTGCACAGGTTTTTTGGTGGACTGTCCGCCGGTTAGTATAGGGGTCCGCGTGGGTGAATTAAGTGTCGCCACGTGGCAACACTGAGGGCCCAATGCCACTTGTCGTGGGTACCAAGTACCCTGCACAAGCAGGGTACCAACATACCAACGGATTTAAATCCGCATTATTATTTTTATTTGATTTCTATTTAAAAAAAAACTTTTTACAAATACATTGCGAAATAAATCAATTTTTTTTTTTTAATAAAAATTTCATAGAAAATAAATGAATATTTAAAAAAAAAAAACTTACCGACACAATAATCGCTGGGCCGTACGACTCGACCAACAATTTTTTTTTGCTTCGACGGACAACTTTGTCCAAATTTTGACGATTTGGAAATTGATTAAGGGGTTTTTGGCCCTTTTGAGCACGATGGCGATGTCCTTTTTGGCTAAAAATGCTCCAAAAATATGGCTACCTCCTGTATCTGGCAATTACCTTCAATCTTCAAACCTTTGTAGATTTGATCTCCAATGTCCAACTGGGACAAAACAAAAAGAAAATCTGACTTTCTCAAACACTATGGACGTAATGGTGAGCTCAGATATGATGCAACAAGCTCCCAAAATGTACCTACAATACAAGGCCAAAATGGAACCCCCCCAAAATCTTCAATTTCTATCACACCTTTCTAATTCTTGAGATCATCCAAAGATGCAAGAGAAAATCATACTCAATGCTTCAAGAAAATACAAGATTGTACTCAAGATCTCCCAAAACACTAACCAAAGGCACTCAACAGCTCTTATACCATGTAATATTTGGCTATGGAGAGCCACCCAAGATCTAAAGACCTATGGAAAGCACACAATACTTAGATCAATATGACAAGAACAAATTGTATTCCTATCAATGAATGCAAAAAGAGTCAATATACAAATGTAGTAGAGACCCCTTTATTATATAGCCAAGGTGAGATGCAAGATATCATAGGATTATGACAAGTGTCTTAATCATATGATATGAGACAACTTGACACATGTTAGTTGTCAAAGAATAAGATAGCAACTAATGACAACTAACACCTTCTAGAAAGAATCTTACAACCTAAGTAAACTTAACATGTGAATATGCCCACTAAGTCCCTAGTAAGTGGAATAACTAGGTACAAGACATTTATTCACACCAACAGAATTATCTAACATTTTATTTGTTCACCATGTTTAGTCAACGCAGGTATATAAATAGTTACGAAGAGGTGATGGTAGTGACATAAGGTAAAGGACTAAGGATATGATTTCCTTCCTTCGAGTACTAGTATATTAGTAGGCATGTGAGAAGTGAGCCATGAAAGATGTAACGATTTAGTAAAATTCTACCATTTAGTATTTGACTAGCCTATTGATCTTATCTCATTCTTTTTATCAAGTTGAACTTGTGGATTATATAGCTAGATTTAGACCTTTTCCCTAATTTTAATGGTTCAAGTAACTTAAGGGAAAGAAGGTAACATCATCCACTTATTTTATTCAAGCATAAAGTACACATGGCAATGAACACCCACTTGATGAAAACAACAAAATTCTTAACAAGACTTATTTCCTCAAGCCTTAATACAAGGACAAGTTCAAGGGTTCTTAGTTAACCTCCTACTGCATAAGGTTCACATAATTGTAAGTTGTATTTTTTAATGTAGTCCAACTTTGTTTAACACAATTGTTGTTTATCATATTGAGCTTAAATCACAAGGATAATACCAAAATCTTTCAATTCCTATCTTAAAATCATGCAAGCACAATCTACTAAAATGATTGGGTGATCAAGAACTAAGGATAGTTAGTGAAGCTTTAAGTGAGTAGAACCTAGTTGGTTTAAACTTACTTACACGGGCCTTTCCTCAATTGTAAGTCTTATCCTTTTGATAGGTAAATGAAGGAGGAATGAAAGCTCTTACCGGGTCCTTTGGTTCAATGATTACCTTTTACTATGGCTAGATTATTGATACTATGTCCTTTGCATAGTACCATTAATGGTATAAGATAAGGAAGGTGCTCTTGTTTATGAAGAGGGTTCAATTACAATTGTTTTTAGAATAATTTTCCTAACATTCATTTTTTTTTATTTTTCACATTCTGGTGAATTATTTGGATGTCTTAGCTCCTAAGAACTTTTCGTTTGCATGGGATGACTCATTTTTGGTTATTTTATATGTATTTCTAGTATTATGTCCGATTTGGACATTGTAGATATCTTTTTCATGCATAATCTCTTTTGAAGATGAACTAAGATAAAGTGCCATTATGGTGTATACTTTTTGGGAATTTTGCACATCTTGTTGTGACTTTTGTATTTGCACTATGATATAAAGTGCACCATGGGGGGTTGATGTTTTCCTTTGATTTGTCTTCACACCTTTGTCAAGTTAGTGTCCCTTCCACGATAGCAGTGAATCCCAATAATTCTTGCCTCATGTGTGTGTGTCTTAGTTTGCACACCCTTTTATTTACAAGATGTTTCTCCTACATGCACTTCTTGGTTTCATACAGTTTTAGTGTACCTGTCTTGGCTCTCCCTTTTCAACATTATGGTGGGGGAGGTTCTACTATTTGTGCTAATGCTTCCTTAGTTTTGTGTTGGATTGATCTACATACATCTAGTTCTTGTTCTTATGTACTTTCAAATGCAACAAACATCAGTGGCTGGTTACATGCATTTCAGTGAGATGGATCATTTACCATATGGACACTCTTGCATTCTTGTTTTTAGAG
Source organism: Sequoia sempervirens (assembly GCA_007258455.2). Lineage (NCBI taxonomy): Eukaryota > Viridiplantae > Streptophyta > Pinopsida > Cupressales > Cupressaceae > Sequoia > Sequoia sempervirens. Next base: position 27,440 of record VDFB02144153.1, read on the forward strand.
GTTTTTCATTTCAACACTATATCAGTCATCATTCGATATCAGTCTACAACTTCTTCATTCTTCAATGATGATCTACATGTTCCTCCTTTTCAGGATATTGTTTTAGTTGTAGGCTTCTTAGTCTTTCACCTTGATTTGAAGGTTTTTCAGTCCTTCATTTGTCTTTCTCTCTTTTGGAGAGGAGTTTTACCATGAGGTTTTCTCCTTTTCTCCAGTTTTGAGATATCTTTTGTTTGTACATGGGTACCTCACTAGGCCTTGTTTTTCAAGACCCATCATGCATTCTCTTTTTATGGTTTTTAGCTACTCCCTAAGTTCATCTTAAGGGGGTGTTAGAGTAATCATGCATTAACTAATAATTAATTAATCTTTAATTAATTATTAGCCTAATTTATTCTCATGCACTTAAGCTAAACTTTGGAGTGATTTACTATGTTAACTAGAGAGCTATTATTAGATCATTATGTCACATTACATGAGGTATTGACACTTGTCATGATCCAATCCCTTTCTCATTTAGGGTTGCTCCTATATAACACTCAACCCTCATTGTATTATTATGCCCTTTGATAGAACTCTCAACCTTTGAGGACTTTTGTTTTCCTTGAGGATTTTTGAGGTTCATTGTTGTAGTTTTTTCTTGTTGAGGAATATTACAATTCTTTGTTTGCAGATCTCTTGCCTAAAAGGTGTCTTTGTTCATTGTTTGATCCTGTGGCTCATTTTTTTCACAATTCTAACAAAGGTCGCTAGGTAGAAATAAAATAGGGTTCTTTGATATCCAAACAGATTGCATATTTTGGGCTCTAATAATTTAAAGAATAAAATTTTAACCTAGTCAAATATTTAGATTCAAACTATGCGAGTGATTTTGAAGATGATAATTCTACAAGTGATTTCTTAATGAATTCAAGACTACTAGTCATCACATGAAAGTGAAAGAAGTTAGTATATTAGATGTTTCTTTAGTAGAATCATACTATATGATAAATTCAAAGTAAATAGGGAGATTTTGTGGCTCGTAAGGATTCATGAGATTTTGTCAAAAAATAGGTTTCATCAACACATTGGATCAAGATGACAAGAAGTTTAGTATTTCACAACTAAACCCAACACATCAATGCCAATTCTATTTTATTGGAGTTGAGTGAAAATGGTAGTGTTAAATTGATTTGCTATCTAATTTAGATCAATAAGTAGATATTTTGATAGAAGTGCTTTCAAAATAGAATTTTGAAAAATTTAGATGCACACTTGGTCTCACTAAAACCCCTGCATATTAAGGGGATGCAATATTATGTAGATAATCCTAAGTTTCTTGTAGAATTTAAATAATTATCTTTGTTGGTGTAAATAAAGTCTTGTACCTAGTTAATTCATTACTAGGGGACTTATTTACACATGTTAAGTTTACTTAGGTCCTAGGAAGGAATCTTTCTAGAAGGTGTTAGTTGTCATTAGTTGTTATCTTATCTTTTGACAACTACTACATGTGAACCTAGGTAGTTGTGATTAGTTGTCTCATGTCATATGATTAAGACATTTGCCATAATCCTATGACATCTTGCATCTCACCTTGGCTATATAACCAATGCATTTCTACTACATTGTACATCAAAACATCATATCATTGAATCATATTGATAAGAATACAGTTTATTCTTGTCACATCATATTCTCTCTTCTTGTGCTTTTCATTTGGTCTCAAGATCTTGGCAGCCATAACCAATTCTAACATGGTATCAGAGTTATATCTCAGTTCTAACATGGTATCAGAGCGGGTTGGGTGCCATTGGAGAGTCTTTTTTCTGAAGAGAGATACCAAATTTGGGGGTGTTCCATTTTTGGCTCTTTATTGCAAGTTCATATCAGAGCTTGTTGATCCAAATTTGAGCTCACCATTGCATCCAGAGTGTCTGAGAAAGTCAAATTTTCCTTTTGTTTTGTCCAAATTGAAAATATGAGGCCAAATCTATGAGGGTTTGAAGCTGAAGAGTGGTTGCCAGATCCAGAAGGTAGTTGCCATTTTGGAGCATTTTGGGTCAAATATGACCCTGCCATTACATCCAAAAGGGCCAAAAACCCTAAGATCGATTGCCAAATCGTCCAAATCAGAGTAGTTATCCGGTGAGGAAAAAAAAATTTGCCCAGAGAGTCGTACGACCCCTAGGTCATCATAATTGCAAGCGGTACAATTTTAGGAAATAAAATATTTCATTTATTTTCAAAAAAAAATTATAAAAAAAATTATATCGTTGAAATATCTTTCAAAAGTTTTTAATAAAATCAAAAGGCAAAAAAATCATTTTGTGAATATTTTATTAGCAGTACGAAGTACTGCGTAAAAACATACCAACAAGGTACGCGGTACCCACCCTATCCGCAGGTGCCACGTGGCATGTAGAGGGCGGGCCACACACCCCCAAGTGTGGCCCCACTGTAATCAACCAATGGCGACGTTTTTTCTCAAAAAAATTGGCAACCAGTCAAAAGCCGGTGGTCAACTCTTTTAAATTCGACGACAGCAAAAAAAGGTTCAGGCGGCAATTATTCTATTGAATAGTCCAGAAAGAATATTCCTAGATTCCATAGCAGGAGGTGATGGGCATTGAGCTGTCAAACTTAAGCTAACAAACTAAAGCATATTCTTCAAGGAGCAAATATTTTTTTGACATGCAGGAGGCCATAAAATTTAATCGTAGCTTCTGCTGACATTTTCACACATTAGCGATGATGTCAGTGCCCATTTGAATTTTTATGCCCTCCTCACCGTTGGCAGTTTTGATTTTTTAGTCCAACTTTGAAGCTTCATATTTTGCTCATTTTGACTCATTTTTTCAAGCAATTTTTTTTTTATTTGGGCTATTTTTTCGTGCTCTTCGTAGTGGTGCAATAATGTTTTGGTTTTGGTGGCTATTTTTTCCAAAATTTTCAGATTCTCATAGGTTTTGTTGCTTCGTCCTCATTTTGAGAACTTCGGAAGCTCATATCTTGCTCCTACAGTAACATTTTTGGGTGCAGTCTTTTTTTACAGTGCATAATTTTTTATGTGCTTCTCAATGGTATGATTAGATTGATCTCATTTTGTACCAAAAATTGTACTTGATTATGTGGCCAAATTTGGCATTTGCATGTACCAAGATCAAGTCCACTTCGTTGTTCTTGGCAAGTGGCAATTGTAAACGCACTAACTATAAAGTGCCAAATCAGATATTGCTTGGGGGGGGGGGGTTCTTGATTGAGGAATTTGGTGGGGGGGGGGGAATCTTGTAGTGGTTGATTGCATTCATTTGCTTTGTTTGTGTTCTTGCAATGGGGAAATCTCAAATTGAACTCCTAACTCCACATAATTATGCTACATGGAGAAAATTAGTATGACACTATCTCATGATGAAAGGTCTAATAGGTCATCTAAAGGAAATGGTGCAGTGGCACCATGGTATTTCATGTAAATGAGGTCATTTGGTAGAGTCTAGGGGTTGTTTGAGTAATTTTGTGCCATATAATGTTTAATTAGACCATTTCAATGTAATTTGGTGCCATTGAGTTCATTTTGTCACATTTGAGCAATATTGTACTAAAAAGTTGTCACCAAAAAGTTTTTAAAAGTGCAAAATGTGGAACACCAACGATCAAGTTGGTTTGAAGGGTTGTTGAGTCAATTTAGGAGGTTTTCTTTGGTGGTAAAAGTATTTAAAATGTTGAAGGAACTCATTGTAAGGTTGTTGATGAAGTTTGAATGAAAAATAATCATTAAAAGCTCTCTAATTTTCTGTATTTTCCAAAAAATTCCTACTCGTTGGATCTATACGACTTCGTACAGGTTGCCATCAGTTTGATTTGTTTTGGAATTGATAGATATATGTTCTAACTTCCTTCAGAATTGGTTTGAGGTATTTTTATTGAGTTTGAAGCATTTGGTGGGCAAATTACTAAATTGGCCAGAAAACAGAGTTTTGAGGTTTTGAAGGTCTAAAAATGCAAATAGACCCATTCCACCTTCTGTAAACCCTATAACTAAGTGGAATGGGTCCCAATTAGTTAGGATAGGGTGTTATAATTTTTCTTGAGTGCAGGGGAGGCGAGTTGATGGAGTTTGTAGGAAGCCCTAGTTGAGAAAATGTGTGTTTTAGAGTGAAATTGAGTAGTTTGAAAGGGGAAATGTGTGTAATCTTTGGGGGAAAAAATATTTTATGATCTTTGGAGTTTGTGCAGACATTTTTAAGAGTGATTGAGGCCTTGGTTGGCTGTGGGAAATTCTGGAGTATGGTTTTTCAATAAACCCTTGGCTAACTTGAGAAAAAGGAGGGTTTCATGATATGGGGCCTTGGGAAGTGTGTCCCTGAGTGAAAGTTGTGAAATCAGGGGTTTTGATATCTAGGAAGAGTGTTGCAATTTATTTTTTGGGTTGGAAGAAAATTTAGAGGGGTGTCCCTTTGTAAAAGTGGCTTAATTGGCCTTGTAGGACAGCGGAGAAGCCTTGTTTTGAGAAGATGGTCCAAAGTGACCTATGATGGTTTTGTGGTATGTTTTGAATGGTCATAATGGGTGCTTGAAATGGTGTAAGGATTGGAGGTTTGTCAAGTGGATTTTGAGTTAGGATAAAAAAGATAGGTCTGCACACCTACTAGGCAAAATTGTGAAGTTCAAGATGTGAATTACCCTAGATAGGGTTTGAAGGATAAAATTTTGTGATAATTCAAGAGAGTTTGTGTTGGTTGGTTGTAAGACCTCCCTGCTTTGCATAAATTGGTATTAGAGCACAAGGATTAGATCTTTTGAGAGTGGAAGGTTGTTAATTGAAGAAAGGAAACTTGGAAGTTGAAAAGATAAAGTGTCAAGATGCCTCCAAAAGGAAAGAATATTGCTGAGGAGATGAGTGAATTGAAGGATAAGAAAGCTAGGGAGATAAGAGAGTTGAAGGAAAGACTTGCAGCTTTGGAAACAAGCAGGAGAAGAGAAGAGGATGAGAGTGATTCTGATGAAGAAGAGGAAGAAGAATTTGAAGATATGGATGAAGAACTTGATCCTAATGATCAAAGAATGGAAAAGTTGTTAAGGATAGTCAAGAGTGATAAACATAAAGTGACGATAGATGTTCCTAAATATGGTGGGAACCTGAATGAGGAAGAGTTATTAGATTGGATTGCAGCCTTAGACAATTATTTTGAGTGTGAAGACGTTCATGAAGAATAGAGAGTAAAGGCCATTCTTTGTTATGATGGGATTATCAGCAATCAAAGAGGAGAAAGCAAGGTAAGTCCAAGATTGTTTCATGGGAAAAAATGATAGTAAAAATGAAAGGTAAGTTCTTGCCTAAAGACTATGAGATTCAAATGTTTAAAAGACTTCAAGGTTTAAGACAAAAGGAAATGGATGTTAAGTCATATATTGAAGAATTCTATAAATTGAGCATAAGGTATGGTCACAATGAAAATGAAGTTGAGAAAGTTGCTAGGTACGTTGGTGGTTTAAGATTCGATATTCAAGATGAATTAGTTTTGGCAAATCCTAAATCTGTTGAAGAGTGTTATCAAATGGTAGTAAGAGTGGAAGAAAAGATGAAAAGAAGGCAAGGAAATACTGTTAGAGGTAGAGGCATCACCTCTAGGGGAAGAGGATCATTCCCTTCTTCAAAAAAATCAAGTGAGAGCCAAGAGGATGTGCACAAAGGACAAGAACAAGCTGTAGATTTGGTGGTGGTAGAAATTCAAACACATTTTCTGGAAGGTGCTACAATTTTAATGAGTTTGGGCATCCATCATACAAGCTCCCTATAAAGAAAGGTTCTACATCAAGCGGTGGTGAGAGAATAAGTGAAAGGAGGGCTCAAATAGTGCAAGAAGATGAATGTGAAAGTTCAAATTCTCTAAGCTATGTTGTTGCTCCAAAGGTAGGAGAAACAATTATGCTGAGAAGAACACTGTTGAAGACATCTAAGGAAGAGGAGAAGAATCAAAGAAGGAGCTTGTTCAAGACAACATGCAAATGTAGAGGTAAGATATGCAAAGTTGTGATAGATTCAGGTTCAAATGACAATATGGTGTCTAGCGAAATGGTAGACAAACTGAAGTTAGGAAAAGTTCCCCATGAAACACCATATAGGGCATCTTGGTTGAATGATAATCAATCACTTTTGGTATATGAGAAAGCATATGTTGAGTTTCAAATTGGTAGGTATAGAGATAAGGTGCTTTGTGACATTTTACCCATGGATTGTTGCCATCTACTTCTTGGAAGGCCATGGCAATTTGATAGGCATTTATTATATGATGTAAGGGAAAATACCTACACCATTGAGAAGGATGGAAGTTATTTTATATTAACCCCATTGCAAGAGCAGGATGAAGCAAAAGGCAAGGAAAAAAAGATATACATGTTTGGTAAGGGGTATGTGAAGGTTGAGAGAGACAAAATTATGAAGTGTGCAACCATTTCAAAGCTTGAAAGTGCTAATACAATAGATTGGAAAGGTAATTTTATTTTGCATTCATCTTCTTTTTGATGGAGACGAACCTTCTTTAGTTGTTGTGAGGGAACAATTTTACCCTCTTGTTCAATCTGTACATGATCATTCTTCACAATTTGACATGAGTGTGGATACTTTTGGACAACATTTGGAGGAGGCTTTTTTGTCTTCAGAGGGGATATCATTTTTTTTGGATCATGTTCTATATTCATCTCCACTAGATTCTGGCTTGTCCTCTTCAGCAGTGTGGCCTAGAACGCTTGTTTGGAGTGTGTCAGCCTTTGGCATTGACATGGAGACACTTGAGCATGCTTCAGAGATATCATACACCATCCATATTCTTGACATCCTGCATACATCCATGGTTTTGTTTCTTCCTAAGGGGAGGAATGTTGTTCGACGAGATTGGATCATCTTCAACATTCAATGTCGAGCTTCTACCATCATTGTAGGAGACTCAACATTGAGTGGGGGCTGCCTTGTCTCTCTTCTACTTCTCTCTTATGGGGGGGGTCTTTTTCCTCACATGGGGTTTTTTCCTTCTCATTCTTCATTAAGAGAATTTCATTTTTTGTATTTCATCTCTCTTTTGGGGAGGAGTTTTGTACCACTGGGTTTTCTTCTTGTCTCCGTTTGTGAGAGATTTCATTTTCATATGTAGATGGGTACCTAACATGGCCTAGTAGTCGAGACCCATCCTTGCATCTTTGTGTCATTTGCATAATAATCTGCTACTCCCTAAGTTGCACTTAAGAGGGGTGTTGGTGTAAATAAAGTCTTGTACCTAGTTAATTCATTACTAGGGGACTTATTTACACATGTTAAGTTTACTTAGGTCTTACGAAGGAATCTTTCTAGAAGGTGTTAGTTGTCATTAGTTGTTATCTTATCTTTTGACAACTACTACATGTGAACCTAGGTAGTTGTGATTAGTTGTCTCATGTCATATGATTAAGACACTTGTCATAGTCCTATGACATCTTGCATCTCACCTTGGCTATATAACCAAGGGGTTTCTACTACATTGTACATCAAAACATCATATAATTGAATCATATTGATAAGAATACAATTTATTCTTGTCACATCATATTCTCTCTTCATGTGCTTTCCATTTGGTCTCAAGATCTTGGCAACCATAGCCAATTCTAACAATCTTGAAGATGAACTAAATAGTGATATGTAGATGAATTGAATAGTCAATCTTGTTGATATATTTGTACAATTCTCATTTCAATAATATATTTTTGGGTCTGAATTTTTATTCTTGTTTTCATTTGTCATAGTTCTTATCTAGCCTAATGAAATTTAACAAAAAAACATTAAAGTGATTAAATAAATATAATATAATATAATATAATATTAAAGTTAAATATAATATAATATTTACAATACTTTTAAAAACAAAACTATTACCAAAAAAATAAATTGATTAAATAAATTATTGAAAAAATGGTATAAAAATGATTGTACTTACGATAGTGAATAAAATAGTTTCAATGAAATAGTTATGCATTTTAATAAATAAAAAAGTAGATTGTTATGCATTTTAGTTAAATAAAAAGTAATACTTTTGAAATAAATATTAATATTAAATATGTAATAAACAATTTATTTCATTTAATTATTTTTTAAACATTAGTGTATATGTACATATATGTTTTTATTTAATTGTAGTGAGTAAAATATTTAATGAAATAGTTTTGCACCTTATTATATAAAATGGTAAATAACTATAATTTTTTTTATTGATAAATCTCAACTAGCTTGAGTTGAGTTCATAAATAGAGGACCTCATCCCTTGAATTAATGCAAGTGGTTCAAATCCACAAGTTGAGTGGCCTAGCAAGAGCATACAACTTATAAGCTCAACAACCTAGTGAGGGTTTGAACCTTGGTGGCAACAACAATACCAATTTTTAACCTACACCATTGCCCTTAATGAATTAATAGCTATACAATTTAATAAAATAAAATATTTAAAAAATAACTAACTACATATAGTAAATAATTTGTTTCAATTTTTTTAAAAAATTAGAACATTAAAATAGTTCTTGAAATAAAAATAAGTAAATATTATTTATTAAAGTACATAACTATTAAATATATTGATATTTCTTGACTTCTTTTAGATATGTGTATTTAATATATCTATGCTAGTTTTTATCATTAGGCTTGAAAGATTGTAAAAAAATTAAAAGGTAATTTTTTGACCAATCTCAAAGACACCAAATTAATGTAATGATATTTTTGGATTTTAATTGTGTGATAATTTTTACACTATTAAAATTTAAAAATATTATATTTATATCATGGATTGTTGGAAATAAATTATCAGTTGGAGGAGAGTAAATGAAGAAGCTATGCAGTGTTTAGTGCAAGATTGGATGAATTAAGGTAGTGATTGTTGCTATTATGTAGTGTTGTGGGCCTTCTTGATAGCCTTTTTTCCTTCTTCACTTTGTTATAAGTGCATTGGGGTGCAAAGTTACCATGGTAGGCACAATCGAGCCCCCACATGATTAAGTTTTTTTGTTGTTTCTCCACATATTTTTGTGGTGGTAATCAATATGATGACCATTGGGTATCTAGGGGACCCAAAAAATTTCTTTTAAATATGTGCTTAATGGGATTGTGCCTTGTTCATCTAATCATGCAAATGTACGGTGATTTTTTAATGCTTGTGACTCAAGAACCAAAATTTTCTTAGTCTTTGAGGTTTCGCTTGATACCCAATGATTGCCTAGAGAAAAATGTGTATCACCCCATTCTAGTCATCAAATCCAAAGCCATTATTTACAATGTGTTGTATTTGTTAGAGCATGATATTATCTATAAATTTATGAGCCTTGTGATTTCTATGCCTTTTTTGGAGACATGGGTAAGGAAGAACTAGAATCCTGAAAGTGATATGGATGGTGGATCAAATTAAGATTTTTGAAGAAGGTATCTATTTACACAACCAAGTGGGTTTATTCATCAAACCCTAACATGTGGGTTTTGATCCTACAGAGGAGTTAACTTCTAAAATTCCTCTTTAGATTTGGCTCCTAATGCTTCCAATGTAGTTCTGACATCTTGATATTTTACAATCTATAGCAACAATAATTAGAAATACCTTATGCCCTTCCCACCAAACCTTGACAAGAAGATAGCCACATTCACCTATCTTTGTGTGGAATTAATCTAAACAATCTTCTCCCTAAATCATCAGAGATCAAGTTGGGAAACATGACTTGAATCCAACAAATTGACTATGAAGCACTTCCATTTTTATGGTTGGGCATGTCATGAATATGAGCACTTACAAAGAAACTACACAAAATTGGGTCCTAAACCTTCTCATTATACTCCTAAGGTGCAAGTAGTAAATACAAAAGTTAAAGTAAGCCCCCAATTCAATTTGATGTGTTAGACTCAAATAGATTTATTCCTATAAAATATTGATCAAATATGAAGTCTTCTAATCACCATAATAAAGGTATTTCCAAAGAGATTTATGAAAATAGATTTGATTTTCTTGAAATTTTTGAGGGCGTAGACATTGGGGGAACACAGCATTATTATGGATAGTCGGGATATACATCTCTCAAAATTAAGTACTAATGCCTTCCCAAATCCCTCTTTAGAAAATAAAATCCATTAAAAGAAGGGGGGTCTCAGGCATCTCTAATCATCTTGAGATAAATGATAGGCACTAGGAGGTTCCAAAGATGCATACAGATGGTGTGGAATCTATCCCTATCATAGAGAATCAAATAGAGTTAAATGATGTAAATATTTTGTTGGATCCCACATAAGAACTATGGGAAAAGGAAGATAGTAAAAAGAAGGCTCCTGGGTGATCCCACAATACTAGTTTACAAGTTTTGGCCAAATTGGACACCGAACTGATTTTTTCTAACTAAATCTTCACTTTCGGGCACCTATAGCGGCTAAACCATGAAGAATTTGAAGATGATGTAAACCAGTGATTTGTGAAATTTTTTTTGTAGATTCTAAATATATTTTTTTCAAAATTTTTGGAATTAGATTGCACTTCTTTTTCCATCTCCTTCAAAAACTAGTTTTTCTTTTTTCTTTTTTCTTTTTCCAGTAAAAACCATTTTTAAGGAGTGATGCTCACCGTATACAACATAATTTTTTTCATGAAGGATAAAATTCTATTTTTTTTGAATTTAGATTTGTAACTACAATATCTAGCACTTTCATTTGGTTTCATAGTGTTTTATTGAATATTTTTTCCTTAATCAAGTTTTGAAGTCAAACCAATTACAATTCAAACATAGGCATTGTATACAACATAACTTTTTTTGTATGTATTGAAATTCAATTTTTGTTTGTTGGATCAAGGACTTCAATATCTAGTGCACTGATATTTTTAATTTTTTTTTGATAATTTTCTTTTTTTCCAAATGTGCAGAACAAAGAGCTTGATTTTTGGTGAAAAGCCTACATTCACAAGAAATAATAAATAATTATAAGAATAAAATTAAATTTACTTAAAATTATACTTTTTGGGAAGCTTATAATAAGGACTTCATACTTATGAAAATTAAATTTTAAATGAATTCATTTGATCCCCCAAAAGGTAAATCAAAAGTGGTTTGTTATCAGCATTTTGATAGGTGTAAAGGAGACTCCGTTATAGGTATGGTTTAAAACTAGCGGGGTTCTATCCAAGGGGGTTTTATGTAAGGTAGTTCGATCAAACCCTCTTCAATTGGAATCCTTTAAATGAAACTTTTCAAGGCTTAAATCATTATATACTCTAAAAATATGTGATTTCAACAAAAATCAGGATCTCCCAAAAATTGTAAACTAGTATCATGGGATCACCCTCCTCTGATGTTAGGGTTGCATCAAAAGAATATAAAGAAGGGAGATATTGATAAGGTGTCAAAGGTAGGGAGGAAAAATGACCAAGAAAAATAAAATTAATAGAGGAATTGTTGGTGGAATATGATGTCATTAATTCATTAGATACTCACTTTTCTACCCCCCCCCCCCAAAACTATTGTGATCTCTTGGAATGCAAGGGGTCTAAGTAACATCCCTCTTAAAAAGGAAACTTGAGATTTATTTGAGATAAAGACCAAAAATTATTTTTATTAAGGAAAACATTATTTTCAAATATAAAATAAGGAGAGTAACTTCAATCACAACACCTAGGTTATTTTTGAAATTAATAAACAATAGAGTTGTCAATTATTTTTTATCCTGTTACCACACATGCGGGATCTAGTGTGAGCCAGTGGTATTGTTGAGTGTACATTTCCTCCTGAAATTGCCAAAGTGTCCTGCTCAACAAAAAAAAAAATCACAATAAATTGGTAACATTTGAATCTTATTATCGAATGAAAGTTATGCAGTTTATTTCACTTAAAAAAATTAATAACATCTTAAGAACACATTAATTCAATATGAATCATGAAGTTGACAAGAAAAAGAAGGTGCATTATCTATGAGAAGGAAAAAAATTATCCTCATCAATATTGGGGCAATTTATAATAGAGGGATACACATGTCATCCAAGAAATGCCTGGCAAGCTTGTCCAACAAACAATTTTTTGTTTATAGAGTACATTTCATATTGAATTTCTCACATACAGTTAAACGACTTGTTTGTCTCATTAGAGAACATATATTTTAGAATGTTGAGACCTACAGCCTTGTTTGACATTTAGATCATATCTATCCTCCTGAAAGGAGTAAAATTGATTTCAATAAGATCCTTGTCTACTCTATTAGCATGGTATTTAATTTTATAGCTACCAATAAAATCTTTAACCACTCAAGAAAAAGAGCCATGTTTCCAAATTTTGGTTAAAAAACTTCTCATAATTAGAGTGAATTTTATCTCATATTAAGTTCATTGTGATGAGTAATAAATGGTCTAGCAATAGCTCCACAAAGTATTGTATTCTTCATTGGAGTCTCAACCTCAAGAAACTTAAGATTACCAAGAAATTGTTGAACACAATATATTATCTTTGATCTTGTTATGAAAATATTTCTAACTCTTGAATTAACCAACAAATCCAAATAACGTTGTCGATATCTTATTTCCTTAAACTAGTCATAACCTATACTTCACTCCATCAACATGCAAATCATAGAAGTTCAAATTTCCTCCTAAGCCCCTCTTACTCATAATTCTCCCATAGGATCCATATCATCCTCTTCATGATAATAGGCTTTATGTTTTCATACATTTACATTTTCTACATCTACAACCTTCTTCTTCTCCTATTCTTCACTCAAAGGAAGCCAGGTACATGGAAAAGATTCCAACACTAATCTATCATAGGGGAGAATGTGAAAATCTTGACAGTTTTAAACCCTTATTCAATTACAATAAAGAAGATGCAGATAACAATATAAACAACATCAGAGATACAATAAAAACACATAACACCAAATATACATGGGGAAAATCCTTCCAGGAAAAAAACCCCACACTCCAAAAGCCTAAACAATGTATTATTTGTAAAAACCGTTACAATACACTTGCAATGTAAGCTTCTACAAGAGTTTGTCTATGTTATAATTTTGGAGAAAATTTGGCAGCATAACGGTATCTCAACATGTAACTTCATACAAATCCAAAATACATAAGTGCTCAATATATAAGAGCTTACAATGCATAAAATAAATATTTCTAAACCAACTACCAAATGTTGATGCAACATGGAAAGCACCAAAAAACACTACAAACACATAATGGTAAGTTTCAAATTGTTACCACATGCCACGCTGCAAAATCTGCACTTTCCAAAATAACAACTCCTCAAAAACTCACATTCCATGTAAACTCAACAGGGAAATATAAAAATTCTTTATGCACAACTCCACTTGTCAAATCAAATTTCCAACTTGACTCCTCATCCAAATAGAAATTGCAAGTTGTAACTCACAAGATAATGTGAGAAAATTAGCAACATTTAATATTATGGAAAAATCAAAGGTTAAGACACCTTTTTCTAAACATTCTCCCACTTGTCAAACACCTTTGAAGAGTACTCAATGGAAGTAGCAAGATTTAACTACTAGAGATCATGAGGCCCGTAGACTTCAAACACCATCTAAACTTCTTTGTGCTCACTAGCTTTGTCAATGCATCTAACTTTCGTCAGGGTGTCAACCTTCTCCAACTTCACCTTTCCATCTTCCACCATATCATGAACAAAATGAAATTGAATATCAATGTGCTTTGTTCTAGCATGGAAAGTGGGATTCTTTGCCACACAAATGACACTCTCATTGCCACAATAGATAGTAATCTTTCCTGCATTAAAATCAATATCAGAACACAAATGCTTAAGCCAAATGGCTTCCTTGCAAGCATGAGTAGCTTCCATGTACTATGCTTCTATAGTGGACAAAGCGACTACAACTTGTCTCTTACTCATCCAACTGATAGTACCACCATACATCGTGAACACATATCCACTGGTGGATCTTCTGCTATTAATATCACCCACCCAATCTAAATCCACATATCCATGAATACTCACTAAGTGTTGAGGTTCAGTTGGATAACCATGAAAACATAAGGAATACTTAGAAGTACCCCACAAATATCTAAACAATCTCTTCACTACATCCAAATGTACCCATCCAAGATTAGCCATAAACTGACTAAGGACTCCCACTACTTGGGCAATGTGTGGCCTCGTATAGACCATAGCATACATAAGATTGCCAAAAACACTCGCATATGGTACTTTGGTCATGTCTTCCATCTCAGTAGGAGATTTTGGACAATCCTCCACAAAAAGCTTCATCCCCTACATTACAGGAACAACTAACTGTTTGCAAGTTGTCATGCTAAACCTCTCCAACATTGTATTCACATAATTTCTCTAGCTTAACCAAATCTTTCTGTTAGCTCTATCTTTATGATCTCCATCCCCAGAATATACCTCATTGCACCTAGATCCTTTATCTCAAACTGTGCTAACAACTAAGACTTCAAATCTAAAATCAAACTTTTACCATTCCCAAAAAATAATATATCATCTACATACAGTGCAATTATGAGAATACGACCATTATCAAATTTGTAATACACACAATGGTTAGATTTAGATCTCAGAAATCCCAATGAAAACACATTGGTATCAAACTTTTGGTACCACATTCTAGGAGACTGCTTAAGACCATACAAAGACTTTTTCAACTTGCAACCATATTTTCTTTACCTTTAACCACGAAATGCTTTGGTTGTGACATATAAATATCTTCGTCCAAGTCACCATGAAGGAACAATGTCTTCACATCCATCTGTTCCACTTCTAGATCATGCACTGCTACAAGTGATAACAAGAATCAGATAGATGCTAGCTTCACAACATGAGAGAAAATTTCACCATAGCCAATTCCCTGCACTTGAGAATACCCCTTAGCAACCAATTGTGCCTTATACTTCTCAACATTGCCATTTGGACCAGATTTTCTCTTGAACACCCATTTACATCCAACAGGTTTTCATCCTTTAGGAAAAGGTACTAGATCCCATGTATAATTTTTCTTCAATGCAACCAATTATTCATTCCATGGATTTCATCCAAGAATCTGCATCACTCATACCCATAGCCTCTCTAACAGTTATCTAGACTCATCAGTGTTAGCAATCAAAGAAAAAATACAACTGGAATCCAACAATGAATAACTAAACCTTTTAGGTGAATATCCAAACCTATCAAGTTGCAACCTATCTCTCATAGGCCTCCTTGTTGAGTTTGAGGTTCTTCTTTAGAAATTTAAATTTTTCTCAAGCTCTTCTCATCATCAGGTCCATTCTAGGCTTTAGGTTCAACTTTCTTAGGGTCAAGATGAAGCTAAACCACATCTTCTTTCTTATGTTCTTTTGTAGGCTACAAAATAGTGGAAGAACATTTCATCTCTCTGAAGATAACACTTTGACTATAGAGAACCTTTTTGGCCATTGGATCCCAAAGCTTGTACCATTTCACACCAATACCATAATCGATGAAGATACATTTAACAACCTTGTTTTCCAACTTTGACCTTTTCTCCCTTGGAACATGAGCATATGCCTCACAACCAAACACGCGAAGGTGTCTCAATGAGAGATTCTTGCCCAACCACACCTCCATAGGTGTCTTATAAAAAAGAGCTAATGTAGGAGATCTATTGACTAGATATCATTCAGTGGCAATAGCTTCAACCCAAAACTTTTGTTCAAGGCCAGCTACACTTAGCATACTCCTAGCCCTCTCCATCAATGTCTTGTTCATCCTCTCCACAACTCCATTCTACTGATGGGTATATGTAGTTTCCTTATGCCTTTCAATCCCATGTTATTTAGAGAACTTATCAAAATTTGTGAAACAAAACTCACCATCATTGTTAGTCCTCAAACACTTAATCTTCCTACCATTCTAATTTTCTACAAATGCCTTAAACTCCTTAAACCAACTGAAGACTTACTTCTGTGAAAATAAATAAATGTCCTACTATAATCATCTATGAAAGAAACAAAATATACAAATTTTGATAATGAAGGAACATTTACAAGACCAAAAATATCAGAATGCATATAGTCCAAAACCCTAGAAGATTTGTGAGAACTATGATAAAACTGAACACAGTTTTTCTTTCCATAAACACAATGTTCACAAAAATTGAACTCAATATTACAATCATCAAGCTCCTCAACAAGGAATTTATTTTTTAGGGTTCTTAAACCCTTTTCACCAATGTGACCAAGTCTTTGGTGCCAAAGCATTGTCTTTTCAACAGGTAATTTCATCTCCAAAGCATGAGCACCCTTGGGTACCCAAAAATCATGACCATCGGAAGTGGATGCAACTTTCTTCTTTGTTGTTGGTTCCAATGGTGAGGATAGTGACTCAAAATTGTTTTTCTAATTTTACATAGAAGAAATATTACACTAATTTGTGCATGCCTCCAGCTGAAACAAAGTGCCTATCTAAACACCCTTAGCAAGCACCATAGCTCCTCTTGCCATCTTGCATCCTCCATTCAAGAAAAAAACTTGCACACCCACACCATTCAACTTACTTACAAAAATAAGGTTTCATGCCAAACTAGGGATATGCAAGACACCATCAATCCCTTTCACTCTACCATATGGGAATCGTATCTTGACTCTTCCATGACCAACAATATTCAGGTGAGATTCATCACCCAGGTACACCTTCCCACCATCATATCTTTCATACTTAGAAAACCAATCTCGACGCATAGTCATGTGGAAAGAAGCATCAAAGTCTATCAGCCACACATCTTGTGATGCATGTGTTGGCAAGGCAATGAAAAAGGCATCTACATCATCCTGAGAGGACTCGTCAAATACAGAATCAAAGAATGTCTTATTTTTCTTTTGTTTCCCCTCCTCACAATATTTACGAAAATGATCAATTTTTTTGCAATTCCAACATTTCGCCTTGGTCTTACTAGGAGACTTAAATCTCACATGAGATTTGGATTCTAACTTTTCTTGCTTCACGTTCTTCTTTTTTCCTTTCCTTCGTTCTTCCTCAAACTGCCAGAGCCTCCTTAGTAATTTCAAAAGATTTTCTTTGCATCTCTTTAGATAGCAATGATGTAACCAATTTATCCATCTTGAAGGTGGTAGTGGTACTTCCAATGGCCATGACAAGGTGGTCCCAAGAATCTGGCAGTGAGCACAACAAAGTCATGCAACAATCCCCCTCCTCCATTTTGACACCAAAAGAGTTCAACTACACAACAATCATGTTGAGTGCATTCAGGTCATCTGTAATAGATCCTCCTTCCTCCATCCACAAAGAATACATATTCTTTCGTAGGAACAACTTATTTACTAGGGATTTATCCTAATAAATCTAAGCAAGTTTCTTCCAAATAAGTGCAATAATCTTCTCTTCACGAACATTTAGGAGTGCTAAATCAGCTAAACAGAGTCTTATCAAACCCTTAGTCTTTCGATCCATCAAATCCCAATCTTTGTGTTTCATGCCCATTGGCATAGGTCCAAAAATAGTTGTCCACAAGTCACGATTTACAAGCATTTCTTCCATCCTGAGCTTCCACAACTCAAAGTTACCTCTATTAAACTTCTCTATCTCAAATCTAATAGATTTTCTCCCCATCTCCTACAACAGGGTCAACACAAAATTTCTGCAACAAGCTCACCATCAAATAAGATCAATACAAAAAACTTGTTAACCCACAATAAGAAATAGAGGTGATTAGGCTCTGATACCAACTAGAAGGAAGTGAGGTATGCGGAAAATATTCCAACACTAATCTATCATAGGAGATAATGTGCAAATATCAACAATTTCAAACCCTTATTCAATTACAATAAATAAGATGCACATATCAAGTAAAGATAAACAACATCAGAGATACAATAAAAACACATAACACAAAATATACATGGGGAAAACTCTTTCGAGAAAAAAACCCCACTCCAAAATCCTGGAAAATGCATTATCTATAAACAATGGTTACAATACAATTGCAGTTCAAGCTTCTAAAAGAGTTTGTCCGTGTTACAATTCTAGAGTAAATTCGACAGCATAACAGTATCTCAACACAATTTTATACAACTCTAAAATACACAAGTGCTCAATATATAAGAGCTTACAATGCACAAAATAAACATTTCTAAATCAACTGCCAAAGGCTGAAGATGCAATGTGGAAAGAGCCAAAAACACTGCACACGCATAATGGTAAGTTTCCAATTGTCACCACATGTCACACTGCAAAATATGCACTTTCCAAAATAACTACTCAAAAACTCACATTCCATGTAAACTCAACATGGAAACAGAAAAATATTGTATGCGCAACTCCACTTGTAAAACCAACTTTCTAACTTGACTCCTCATTCAAATAGAAATTGCAAGTTGTAACTCACAATACAATGTGAGAAAATTAGCAACATTTAATATTATGGAAAAATCAAAGGTTGAGACACCTTATTTTTCCTAACATTTACAAAGCCTCTATTCTTCCTCTTGCTTTAGCTTTTCCTACCTTTTTAATTTTTTTGCTAGGAGCTTCATGTTATGATTGTGTAGATATAAAAGTTGATTGAGGTTGGCCAATTGGTTGGGCCACCAGCATACCTACCATTTTTACCTTCTTTTTCTTCTCTCCTCTCAATAGAATTAGGATGAAGACTACAATTATTCCATTTTGTAAAATCTTCTATTACTTCAATAGCCTTCACCATGGTCTCACCACAATGCTTCCCTCATTCAAAAATGATGATCTAATTGCTATTGCACTAAATTTGTTTTTCTCAAATTATCATTCGAGCTTGTGAGTGGAATAACAACAGTTAGCAAGCTATTTGAATAATTGAAGTGGAGAATGACTTCTTGTAAACAACACATGCAATAAAGTACACATTTCCAAGAGGACTAATCATTTTGTAGCCCCATGTGAAAACCTCTCCATCAGATCTCAATGCCACTGTATGAAACTTGGCTGTAGAAAAAGTCACAAAATGTTTTCCTTTTAAAGCCTCAATAACATGGGGAACATAGTCAAATAGTGGCATGGTGTGATAGTTAAGTTGTGTTGTTATTCTTTCCATCAAGGTTCAAACCCCATTGGGGTGTAATTGTTGAGAATTTATATTGAAGATGAGGTATCTTGTTTGTGACATCACTGATTCATAACTCCGGATCAAAAGCGTTTAGCAATCTTAATAAAAAATAGCATTGGGAACATAATTTGATAAGGAATGGGAAGTGCTATAACCCAGTTGAGCTTCTCTATTACACCCCCAAGTATGGACTTCTCCAAGCTCACTTACTATTGCACTATGCTTATTTTTTGTTGCAACTGCAATGACTCTTGTCTTGAGAAAACTAACATGACAAGGTGTTGGTTGTCTATCAACTACAGTATAACCCAACTGACCCTATGCAACTTGGCTATGCACTTTAATGTACTTTTCTTATGTAATATTTAGGTAAAATCATTATCTTTCTCTATTCTAGCAATCTCTAATAATCACCAATATGTGCTTCCTATTAGAAGTGAACTCAAATATATCTAGAATCTCTTATTGTAATATCAAACCATTAAATTTTATTTTATTTTATTTATAGACTATAGGAATAGGATAGTCCTGTATAAACTACACTGCGCCTGGTAAACTTTTTTCACGTGACTGGGTTGACACTCACATCAAACCATTAAAATTGATATCAAGCAAATTTCTTATTTTCTTGATAAGGATCATATGTAGACTAGCAGTCACATTGACTCAAACTTTTTCATCTTGGGACTATGATTTATAGCTCACTATACCATTAGCACTTCTATGAGGCACCACTATATTGTAAATTGTTATAACTATAGAAAAAAATCACAATAGTGAACACCTTATTGACAATAGCTTGAGCCAATTCAGAGTCTTTTAGAGCATCACCACTTTTATTTCTATACCAAATGCTATTGATGCAACATCTTCATTTATTTCATGCTTTAGAATCCTTCCAAGCATTCTCGGGCTTCTTTTGTTGCTGAAACAGTTGGATTAGGTGTTGGACCATGAGTAGATACAACATTGGTTATAAATATCGCTTGTTTATTACATGATTGTCTCCATTTTCTCCTTTGTCTAAGTATTCCATCTTCATTAGCTTCACTAAGAACAATCCAGATAAAATGGGAATATTGTGACCATGATAATTGTTGATGCCAAAATTTGACAAGGTAATAGTGTCTTATGGGAAACTCAGTTTATGGGGGACCTTTTGTGCTAAACTGAGTGACCTCCGGGTTTTTAGAGAAGTCGACTTCTTCTATAATGGGGTTTTGGAAAGGGAAAAGGAAATAGATATAATAAAATAAAGTCTAACCTAAGGTGATGTGCCAATACTTAATGATAGGCACGATAAATCATAGATCTAAGGGCCCGATTGGTATTTGTAGTGTTCCAAAAAAGAAAAAAACTAAAAATTAAAGCACAGACAATCCATTCATTGACATAAAATAACATTGCATACATTCCTACTACCAAGAAGAGTCATTAGACATGATCTAGATCAACAAACTTGCATTCAATATATATAGAAGTTCTCAAATGGAATGTCCAGACAATAGCAGCATAGTTTACAGTTTAATCGAATAGCATGAAAGAACATAAAGGCCGAACAATTGGCATAGTCTGAAAGTCTTTTGCAATAAAATAAAACAATAATAAAGGCCTGGTTTCTTTTCCTAAAACTAGTGTTCCTTCAAAATTTCGGACCCTTTTCTCACAACAGAGAAAAGTATATATAACATAAAACTCCCACCACTTCAGAGAGCAGCAACAGAAAAGATTTCACAATCCCTGGCAATGATGAAAAAATAAGAATATTCCCCAAGCCGTTGCAAGAGAAAAGATTTGAAACCAAGCATTTGGTCATTCCAGGCATAGGTGCATCTCCTGCAAATGATGGCGGTGGTCCTGGAAAGGTTAAACAGACAAGTGTCACCATCCCGTGCAAATGATTATGACATGCAATGGCCAATCGTAGCATTTGGTTCGCTTGAATACGAGGTCCACCGAATAGGCACGTGGCAGCATTTCGCTACCCGTGTGAACCTTTATCTCTCACCATTGAAGACTTACATCAAGGCTACACATGTTGAGTGGGAAGAGCTCTATCCAAAAGTGGAGGAAACGATCATCGGCTGGGCGCAAAAGAGATGTGTGGCAGCATTTTGCTGCCTGCGGTCATCATTTCATCCTCTCAGTGAAAGATTTGCGAAAAGTAGACACGTAGCAAGAGTGCATTGCAGACAACAGTTGTGGGGCCCGCAAAATTTCTTTGGGAATGAGAGCTTCGTGGCACTCGAACGAAGCCCAATGAGGAAGCAAAAAGGAACGATTAAAAATGGTCTGCAGTTACGACATGTGGAAGTATAGCAGGGATTCCCGAGATGCAAAGGAAGGGAAACCCTTAGGGTGCGCAGAGCAGACATGTGGAGGGGGAAACATACCTTGATAAAAGGCCAAGTGGATTTTTTGCGATGCGCGGGCCAATACCTAGAGTAAAATACACCTGAAGGGAGCTCGTTGAATATTTATTAACAATAAAATTGGATCTTTAGTTGTAAATGAAACCAAAGGAATATAATTTTATTCCACTATAGCAGCCCAAGATATGAACCATCTAATTTTTGACTAAATTTTGTCAAATTTTCATAACTTTAAATTTGGAAATATACTTTATGAAACTTAGTAAAGATGAGTTTAAGTGTAAAGCATTTGCAACTATGACCACAAATGATTGTGACTTGATAAACAAATTGATGCCACAAAACAATCAAGAATATTCATGTGTGAGGCTTTTTATGCAACAATATGTGTTTTCAATTTGACCAAATTGAAGTAGTGGAGAGAGAGCTTACATGTGGAACAAAAGATCAACATGAACTACTAGTAGGGGAGAGGGCCAGTAGTTGTGTAGGATCCAACAGTCATATAGTCAATTGTGATTATAATACCCAGTCTTACCATATATTTATACTATATATTGTAAATAAATAGTTCAAATGTAAATAAAAAAATAACCAAAAGTTGATCAAAAGTGGACCCATACTTGAACACATGAGAACCTCTTAATATTATATAAAAAAATATAAATATATTCATGAAGAAGTGAAATAAGTGTTTTTTGTCTCAAATAAAAAGTCATAACTATCCACTATAAGTGTGTCATATAAAAAATAAAATGCTCATTTAATAAAATAATACACACATTTAAACAAGTATTGTTATCATAGTGAAAAAATATTGTTCTTATGTGTACAACTATTGGGGTAGCAATTACAAACATTGGAGTATTTTATATTAATAGTTTGTCCTATCAAAAAAATAAAAGGTGAGCACAATAAATACCATGTATTTTCCCATTAAATGTGAAGGATTTTCAAAAAGTTTTAGTGTTCAACTATTGGTCCATATGTGTTGAATATAAATGCTAGAGATATCAAAGATTTATGGTTACCAATAGGTATTTGGTCCATTTAGGTCGCATATTAATTTTATTTTAAATAAACATATGATATTTTACAAGCAACAAATGATATTTTTTTGTTCAACTACTAGGGGTCCCATGATTAAGTTTTGGTTGAATCTTTTAAAAGTCAAATTTTAGACACTTCTCAGTAGATGTGCTAATGTAGCTAGTGATGGGAGCAAATGAGGCCATATTATTTCATTCTTTATTTTCCTTTTTGCCCTCATTTGCATTATCCTACCTATACTTCCTGTCACTATTTGTTTTAGGAAAATAAATATATGTAATAAATTGTAAAAGGAATTAAAACTATCAAAAATGTTAATTATTCGAAGAAGTGTTAATTATTTCATGATTAAATGACAAGGAATAATTAAAGGTGTGGTTGTTGTTGATTGAGTATGTGGAGGGAAAAGGACAGATGAAGAATGGAGTTTTTAGAAGTGGAACGATTGCTGAGTCATTTTGTTTAGAATTACTTTTGAGTTGTTAATATGTCTATTTCTATCAAAAAAAATTTGTTTGTTAGCCGTAGGTCGATAATCTATTTCTGATTAAATAATTTGGTTTGTTGTTTGTAGGCCATAAAAAATCCAAATATCGATTTTTGGTATATGGTCAATAAATGTGTGTGTGTATGTCTTAGACTTAGATGGATGGTGATTAATTGATTAATATACATATAAACTTATGCTCTACTTCGATTTGAATAGTATTTATGTGTGTATGGTTAGCTCAGTGTAGAAAAGTATGTTCGTTCCATCACTAGGTGAACTAGGGAGCAAGGGCCCACTGCATGGGTCACTCGGTGATTCTGTTAGTTATTTCGCTTTGGTAATGTGCGATTTCATTTTTGCAACATTTCCATTCTGTGTTTGTAATGTGTGATTTTATTTTTGCAATATTTCTATCATGTGATATAGTTTAAATTTGATTCTCATTTTGTGATTATCTTAATATATGTCAGCAATGATTTGCTAATCAGAGTGTGAAGCTAGTTTATTATGAATTCAAATAAAGATTTTTTGTTTTCATTTTATATACTATAACAGTCTCTGTTATACTTCCTGGCACAATTCCCGTCACACTTCCTAGCACATTTTCTATAACTTCTTGTTATAGAGCATAAATAGAATTGAAACAAAATTATTAAACCAGATTCCAATTTAATTCACTTTGTACACTTAGTTGCATATCATTTCTTCTCAACTCGTGAACTTCAACCCTTAGGCATATAGCCTCAACATCTTTCATAAGTCCTATGTTCCTGGATTGACAAGGTATATATCTCAACTACAAGTTGAGTTCCTAGCATCGATTCCCAAAGTTAGAGTACTTAGTTTTGTCCAAACATTTTGATGCTATTATCGAGGAAAGGTATTAAAGGCCTGAAAACTTAGTAAATTGAGTTAGGACCAATGCGCTAAGGCAAAATTCTGCATGATTATCAACCTTGCCTAGGTAATTAACCTTGGTTTGCTCTGTTGTAGATCATACAAATGTATGAATCACATTAGAGATATTAAAGGAAGGTTTGTTAAGAAATATCTAGGAAATAGTTCAAAACAAGAAAACCCACAAAGAGAATTAAAGCTATTAATTGTGAACACACCATCCAAGAAGGGATTAGTTGAACTTGATATTGAAA
The DNA here is from genome assembly GCA_007258455.2 of Sequoia sempervirens. Lineage (NCBI taxonomy): Eukaryota > Viridiplantae > Streptophyta > Pinopsida > Cupressales > Cupressaceae > Sequoia > Sequoia sempervirens. The sequence goes on from VDFB02144153.1 coordinate 51,566, forward strand.
AATGTCTCATTGATTCCACTACTATCGAGTCTGATTTTGAGTCTCCTTCTAGTACCCAACAAGAGTCACTTGAAGATTCACTTACGAGGGTTGCTAAATTATTTCGAGAATCTTACACACTTTGAAGTGGACAGACTCTAATACACATAGACCCTAAGTCTTTTTCATCTTTCTATACCCATTGGGTATTCAAAACCATGGCTAATAACAACAATAATAACAATGGTGAAAGAGAATTGTCCAATAACAATCTTGTTACCTTTGAATTTCCCATTTCTCATCCAAAGGAAGATGCCCCCATGAAGAACATACCTCATTCTAATTTTCCTATTTTTCCTATTTTTTGGGGAATTTCTATAGAAGATCCCAACATGTTTCTCTTCAAATTTGATGTTTTATGTCATAGTTATGATTTTCACAATGATGCACAAAAACTTAAACTATTTCCAACTACTTTGAAATATGCAACATTGTGATGGTTCATAGGCTTAGGACATGAAACAATTCACAGTTGGGATAACATGAAGACAAAGTTTTTGGAGAAATACCAAGAATATTACAAGACCAAGGAAATCAAATATGAGATCTTTCACATAATGCAACACGAAGGGGATACCTTAGAAGACTACCTTGAGCGATTCTTATTTAGTCTTCAAAGGACTACGCAAACAAGGTTGAACAATGATGCTGTAAAAATACTCTTTCTTAGGGGTATTCAAGATGAATGTATGAATATTTTAAATCTTATGGGGGTGGGGATATTTCCAAATTGAGATTTGATGATATTTGCGATGTTTTCAAGAACTACTCAAGGTCCACTTGATCAGTAAGAGGATACTCTGGGAAGCATGTCTCTTCTGGAGGCACATCAAACCTTATCACGAAAAGAGAACTAGGTATGTTGCTAGAAGATCTCAAAATTGATCTTCTAAGCCACATGGGTAAGAAAATTGACACCTTGTATACATGTAAGAAACAAGAAGATGTTGAAAAGGAATTTGTTGTATTTTGTCCTAATTGTCGTAAAAAATATAGTAATGAGGAATTTCCTTATAGCAAAACAAAAATGTATTATGTAGAAGATGCTGGTAATGCTACTACATTACGACCTCTTCCAATAGACATAGCAGATGTGGAATTTAGTGAAGAACCTATTTACTATATGGCCCCATGAAGGTCTTGGCCTCCATGAACTATGTCTCCAATGATGAATGAACCTTTTACACCTCCTAATGTAGGGCCTAGTGGACAACCTAGTTCCTTTCCAAATCAACCAGGATGGTATGGAAGGTGGAAACAACCTCCACCTTATTCACAATGGAAAAACCAATACATGTATGCCCCTCAACCTTGGAAACAAGTTGTGGACACAAAAATTGTACTCCTTTGGAGATAGTACAATCTATGGTCTAATTTAGTCTTATTTTAGACACCCTTGCATCAATCACCCCTTGAAAACTGCATTTATAAGCCCCTAATGCTCATTATTTTGGACTTTAAGGCCTATTCCACTCACAAATCATACAAATCCTAACAAACAATATTCAAATCATTCAAATTCCACAAAACCCACCTCAAAAACCCCTAGTGGGACTAAGTCGCCAAAGGTGGCAACTTAGTCCCTTTTGAGGTATTTTTCATTTTTGAGTGGGAAAATCACCGACTTAATTCAAATTCCCGATGGATCTTGGCTTGCGAAGTTAAAATAATGAATAATTAGGTGTCAATTCCTATAAATACATTTTTTTAGGTCATTTTTCACAACATTAAGTCATTTTCAACAAGAAAATTCAAGAGTCAAGAGTCAAATATCTTTCACAAGAAGATCCATTAGTCTATCTATAGCAAAGTTGAAGCTTTAGGGTAGGAAGTTAGGGTTTTTGTAGGTCTTCAAGCTCACTTTTTATTCAAGATCTCACATTGCAAAGGGTTGATCATGGATGCCTATGGAGAATCATGGAGAAATCTAGGTTGAGGAGATGCAACTAGCCATCAAATCAATCCTAAAGACTTATTTTCAAAGTGATTCCAACTTCCATTTTCTCTCTATCTTCAGCCTAAGGAAGGTTTGCATGTCATTAAGATTCATTTCTAATGTGATTTAGTATCTCTTATAATGAGTTTTGCATTGTTCTAAATTCATTTATGCATCGTATTCTTGCATATTAGAATAGGGTTGCATCTTATTTCCAGACTTCCTAGTATTAGACACACTTAGGGCTAGGGTTTTATGTAGATTTTATCTTTTTCAAGGCTTAAATACCAACTAGGGGTTTGACCAAGGCAAACCCATCATTAGAAATTAATTTATATTTTGTTTTGCAAGTATTTTTGCAAATTCAAATCCAAGTTTCCGTCAGATAACATAGTACAAACTGTGAGCTCCTGTTTCCACTTTCAAATTTGTAGAAAATACAAAGTGGACTAAGTCACCAAAATTGGTGAATTAGTCCCAATGCATTGGTTTTTCAGTTCTATTTTTGCAGTTCCAGATACCCATTTGGCATAAACAGATTTCTGGGCAGTTTCCCTAATCTTGGACTAAGCCGCCCAGCTTGGCGTAAGTGTCTGAGTTAGCTAAAAAAATAGATTTTCTAGAATTTTAGAGGCATTTACAATCTCCATTTCAGCCTTCATTAGTTTCCAGATGCACAGTTTTTGTTTGCATCTTTATCTTGTTCTTTATTGCATTTAATCTATCATTCTACTCATCACAATGTGTTTTCAAACAACTTGCATATCTTAGGTTTTAAATTAATAAGTTATTTATTTTATTAGTTTATTGCATTTAGACATCATATTTAGGCATACTTCATCCATCTTTGCATTTATTTTGAGTGTAGACATTGCCCATTTTGGCCCATCTTTCTCCTTTTAGGTGAAAAACCCTAGAAGTGCTAGAAAGCCATTGGGTGCCAAAATCTTTGTACACATTTTGGTGAACCCAACTTTAGAACATTTTTGCTTTTGATTTCAAGTACATCCTAGGTTTAACTTGCATCATCATTGCATTAGGTTTTGCATTCTAGCGTTTTAAACATTTCATTAGTGAAAAGCTCATTTAAGCTTGCATTATTGCATTTCATTTCCTTGCACAATAGTGAAATTTTTCATTTGAACTTTAGATTTGTAGGGTATAGTACAAATAACATCAATATCCATCAAAAAATTCAGAAAAACCTCAAAATACCCTTACTAGGACTAATTCACCACCTTGGGCGACTTAGTCCCAGTACACATTTTGCATCAGTGTTTTCATAATTCTATTTCCAGTTTCTTAAGTTACTGTTTATTTCAGTTACTTTTCTGTTTCTATTTAGTTATTTTATGTTACATTCAATTCATTAGCATTAGCATCATTTATTTTAATGGCATTTATGGATAGCATTATATTTTTACAATTTTTATTTTCAACATAAGTTCCTAGTTCATTTAGATCATATTCATCAGAAAATGCAAACAAAGACCTAAAAACATCAAATGAACCAATAAAAATTATGCTTCCCTTTAGAAAAACTATATCATCCAAACCTCTTAGTAGTGATGACTTGGATAAGTTAGATGAAGCTCTATAGGGCTTCCTCTCTCTAAGTTATTCCACTAAGGCTTGTGATGACAAACCCAAACCAACCACCACTCACTTATCTTCCAAACCTTTTAGTAGTGATGACTTTGATATGTTAGATGAAGCCCTTGAGGACTCCATCTCACAAAAGCAATCCACTAAGGTTTATTATGAACAACCTAAAACAAAATATGTTAATGTAATTTAGCCTCAACTTGTCCTTTACCCACCTTCACATAACCCTCCACCTCCGCCTAAACCCGAGTTTACCCTTTACCCGCCTAAGCATGATATTGTTGCTCACACTCATTACACTAGAAATAATCTGCAACCACTACAACCAACTCCAACCTCCTTACCTTTTCCTAATTCTATACTACCTAGTGCTCCTTGATTAAGAGAGTATGATCTTGTTGAGAAACTTAAGAGCACTCCCGCAAAGATATCCCTTTGGGACCTTCTTCAGAATTCATTGAACTATCACTCTATGCTCCAAACATCATTGCAAAAAATAGTGGTCCCACCTGGTATAAATTCAAATGATGTGGCAACTCTTATACAAGGAATGAATGCATTTAATGTAGACATTACCTTTCATCAACATGAGCTCCCTCCGTTAGAATTAAGGAAACAAAATGAGGCCTTTATGATAATTTCTCAATACAATAGAATCGGCATCAAAAGAACCCTTGTTGAAAATGGCTTTTCCCTTAATGTGTGCAGTGTAAATCTCTTAGATTGATTACGTGTGGCTAAATCACAAATCAAACTTGATTCCTTGTCTATTAGAGGATTTGACAATATTACAAAGCAACCACTCGGTGTAATCACTTTACCTATCATAGTCAGAATGACTACCTTGCAAACTCCTATTCATGTCATGCCCTATGATCTTGTGTACAATATTCTTTTGGGAAGACCATGGATCCATGAGATGCATGAGGTGCCTTCGACCCTTCATCAAATATTGAAATATTTCTATAGCAACAAAGTTTATCAAGTTGAAATAAACCCCGAGCCTAAAATTTTCTTACAACTTGAAAAAGGAACATGTCCTTTTAACACATTAATTCCAACATCTCATATAGAACCTATTGAGACTAGAAAATAAGAAGTAACACTGATGCAGGAGCATCCAGTGATGTAAGGGCAATCTTGCATCACCCAAAAATAGTTAAATTTCAAGTTTCTCGGTTTTTAGATGTTTTTACATTTTTGGATACCCTTTTCATCATAATGAAATTCCCAATTTATGGTTTTTATTTTCTATTCTTGGGTTGAAAGATATTGCAGTTTTAGTTTCCCAGATTTGCACTTGAAAATCTTCCGAGTTGGATTTGAGGCACTTAGAGTTCCCAGAACGGCCCCGAAACTTTTCAAAATTGGCGTAGGAGATTTTGAGCGCGTTCTTGACTTTGAGACCTTTCCAACGGTTCAAAGGGTTCACGAATCAGAGTCCTAGATCAAAAGTTATGGCCCCGTGAAGTTGGCGCGCTTTCTAGAAGATACAGTTGCAAATGCTCTTTTGAAATTTGAACTTCAGGTTGTAAATTTTTGGCGCTAAACTGCCTAAACTCAAATTGAATGTTGTTTTGGCTCCAATGAGCTAATGAGAGCTCTATTTATGGGTGGGTTTTCTAATTTTTGGGTAACTTTTTGGGGACAAGCTTGCATATTGTGAAAGGGTTATTCTGTAGCTCTCTGTAGCTTGCATGTGTTGTAGAACTTGGGGATTTGAGATCCTCTGCATGTAAGAAGCTCCATTTTCTGAATAATAAAATTATTCTCTTGTTGTGGGTTATTTT